>CM060948.1:190279646-190342292 GCA_030765055.1 Mantis religiosa | reverse complement strand
CCACTGCAATGATTCGGTTGGCAATGTTTAAGTGAAATTTGAAATGCCGAAGTAGATGCACTTAATGGTATATGTGTTGGGAAAAGATACGATATCTTGCTGGTAGAGCTATAAACGGATGATTTTCTTTAGGTTCTCCGAGAAAGTTTCCATGTATAAGGTTTTAGATGAACCTTAAGGACTCCAATTTCTGAAATGTAGGATTATGTGGTAAAATACAAGACACTTTGTACACAGTAATAAAACACTTAATTTTCACGTAACAATCAGATGATGTTACATGTTTATTCTAATTCCAGAAAAAGCTGACATTTAATTAGAAGCCCTTCGTGCATGAACAACATTCATAACACAAAACTTGATGGAGTAGCGATTTATTGTTTTGTACACAGGTTTCAGATGACGAGCGTACCATCAATATACTTACTGGGCACGGGAAACCAATTTTCAGATAATTGTAGAATAGATAGACAATACCATAATAAGAATAGGCACACGGAGATCAGAGGCTTTGTCACCACTCTACGTGCATTAACCTTAAATTGATGTTGGAGTCCCCGATTGCCGAACTGTACACACTATTGTACAGTGCTTAGTGACTTGTCACTAGATGTGTCTGAAGTACAATGCTGCATTTGCGTTGTGGATGGTAAGATAGTTTTTTCTGGTTATTTCTCTTTGTGTACCAGCTATCATTAGTTGCGACAGTGCTACGACATACACACTTGTTCTATGTGCATACTCCATTTTGTTTTGACGACAAATGAAGATGTTTCACACTCGTCAGATTTTAATTATGTTCCCGCAGCGCTTCTACGGATACATCAGCGAATCCTTGTATGTATCCGCAAAATCTTATTTTGTTACTGACCTTCCATAATTTTCTGCACATGCTATCGGCATTCCATAGTGTTGCATAGCGACATTCATTTGCTTTAGTTCCATGTACGCATACAAGTCAACAGGGACTTTTGACCGCGCATCAACGTCAGATGTTCCTTTCGAGAGGTTGGAAAGTTTCTAGACAGTCACAGAACACATCATGGTTTAGATCTAGAAGTTTATGAGGTCTGGAGCTATAAAAAGACTGAGCAGAGGAATGTCACAGAGTCACAGAACACATCATGGTTTAGATCTAGAAGTTTATGAGGTCTGGAGCTATAAAAAGACTGAGCAGAGGAATGTCACAGAGTCACAGAACACATCATGGTTTAGATCTAGAAGTTTATGAGGTCTGGAGCTATAAAAAGACTGAGCAAAGGAATGTAACAGAGTCACAGAACACATCATGGTTTAGATCTAGAAGTTTATGAGGTCTGGAGCTATAAAAAGACTTAGCAGAGGAATGTAACAGAGTCACAGAACACATCATGGTTTAGATCTAGAAGTTTATGAGGTCTGGAGCTATAAAAAGACTGAGCAAAGGAATGTAACAGAGTCACAGAACACATCATGGTTTAGATCTAGAAGTTTATGAGGTCTGGAGCTATAAAAAGACTGAGCAGAGGAATGTCACAGAGTCACAGAACACATCATGGTTTAGATCTAGAAGTTTATGAGGTCTGGAGCTATAAAAAGACTGAGCAAAGGAATGTAACAGAGTCACAGAACACATCATGGTTTAGATCTAGAAGTTTATGAGGTCTGGAGCTATAAAAAGACTGAGCAGAGGAATGTCACAGAGTCACAGAACACATCATGGTTTAGATCTAGAAGTTTATGAGGTCTGGAGCTATAAAAAGACTGAGCAGAGGAATGTCATGGAACGTGGGAAGTACTGTAGTACAATTAAAGGTTACAAAATCTTGTCACAGTAGCAATGCATGGCACCGAGCAGGTTGCTCAGGCGGTAGCGTCTGTGACCTGCAGTTGGCAGGTCCTAGGTTCTATTTCTGTGACCCATGGCCCATGGCCCATGGTTGTTTTAGGGTTTTCCCAGGTCGTTAGGTAAAAGCCGGGAAGGATAATTACAACCCCCGAATTTCCTGTTCCTCCCATTTCACTTCACTTTTCACTTCGTTCTGGTTGGCTGTTTCAGGGTTCTAAGTGTTGGCGGGAGTTCAGGCATACGTAACAGTGCATTGTTCTCTCTAAATCCTTGTCCTCCGGATCGGGGAGCGTTAAGAGAAAGCCAGTTGTACGAGTCGCCCCGAGAAATTCAAATCTGTAGTTGTTAGGGATCCTACCCTCTGTTACCTCTCCTCAATCAAACCACTCTCAGTATTCTTCCTCCCCAAGAGTGCCCCGTCAGCAGCATAGGCACAAAAGATTTCATTGGTTGAATTGGTTTCAAGATGCTAAGTCCCCATCCGAACCTTGTTATAGTCTCATCAATGCATGATACCTACTAGGCAGGTAGCGCAGGATCTTCATGGAAGAAGTAACATCAAAAAACATTCTCCTAAGCCGACTTGGCTCCCTATTAAGAGAAATAAATACAAAGTTATTTGGAATAAAAATGGACCATGTTATAGCCAACGTTCTATAGTGATCACAGTATTGGTAAATGAAGACACAGGCTTTTCCGTGAGATTTTACAAACTGACACTGCCAGCTTCAACTTCTGTCATGACGCTGAATTGTATTTGAAAACAGCCTCTTCGCTTATTGACTTCTTTTTATCTCTGATCTTTAAACCCTTCTAAGCCCTGAAACTCATTCATGCTCGCAGCCATACCTTCGTAAGATATGATCAGATTTGAATAAATATTATCTATACTGGACTGCAATACAAGCCAATATGTTGAGGGACAACTATGTTATACGGAATATATAATTATATATCGCATCCATATAACATACCTAGTGCTGTGGGTGTTTTCTTGAACCATCGTATATCTGTCATTCTCACAAAGATATTTGAAGCAGCGCGGCAAACTTAAGTTTTTAAAATGGCCATGGTTTATTTTCAGCATTCACTTTTCTAACATTATATAATAGTTCAAATTTTTCATGCACAGTTTATAGAACTTGACAGCATTAGCTTATAATGAAAGACGCGTTTAAATAACCGGGTGAACCATACACCGTGTTACAGTACAATGAAGAACAATAAAGGCTATTGTTTACTAAACTGATTACAGGAAGCAAATAAAATTTTCTTTGCTAACGACGCTGTCAATTGCCGGGGTGTCAGAGCTCCTGGTATTTCTTCCCGTAGGAGGTCTTTTACATGACAGTTAATCTACTAACACGGGGTTGTTGCTTTTAAGCACACTTAAAAACCACCATTCTGGGCGGCTTTGATCCCCAACCTTGAGATGAGTAGGTCACTGTCTAACCAACTGAGCACCGAGACTGTCAATGAGTCTTCCATGAGTAAAACATATATGGACCCTCTTACAGTTCGTTGCTAACCCGTTTTTATAGGATCAGCAACGAATTCTACGCCGGCAGATGAAGGATGCAGTATCGTATCTAAGTTTAGTCAATGAGAGTCAGTAAGAGTCATCATAAATCACGCGATAGCAGCGGTTCCGCTTTATTGCTTTTTTAACGTCCTATAACGTAAGTCATATCGGACGACGAATGATACGGGTGAAATGATGCTCAAGTGAACCAAGGGTATATAGAGCTTAGAGTTACCTTACATTAACGAGCGGGATGGCTCAGGCGGTTTCGTCTGTGGCCCGCATTCGCGAGGCCCGGGTTCGATTCCCGTGGCCGACCTACCTGACCCATGGTTTTTTGCGGTCCCGGTTCGCCAGGCAAATGCTGGGTAGGATAATTACATCCCTCGAATTTCTTGTCTCTCCATTTCATCTTCATTGTCATTTCACATCATCTCTCATGTCGGCGGGTGTCTCGGCAACTTGGGTCGGTCGCCCTCTAAATCCTCTCGCCTCATCCTTCCTCCCGGGGATGCCCCACTTGGGGCTTAGGTACAATAAATCACAGGTCTTGGTGCCGAATCCCCTCCGTTGCAATCCTAATCATATCCTACATTTATCTTTCAGGATAAAGGAAAACTCAAGGATAATCCCTGTTCAGATAATTCACCCTGACCGAAATTCGAACTCGGAACCTATAGAAAGTCTTTACTATTGTAAACATCTCAGTTGCGATGCCAGTCTAATTATAACATGGACTATACATTTCTGTTCACTTCATTGGGGTATTAGGAAAAATCCTTCTAGGACAGGTTTAGCAGTTTAACTTCTTTTTTTTTTTAATTTTTTTTCCTTATTAACCGTTGTTTTATTATTTCCGTTTATTTTACTATCTGTTTTCTTTAGTTTCACACATATACACTATACACATAAACACCCATGCCCAAGGCGGGACTCGAACCCGCGACCCTCTACGCGGCGGAACGCTAGAGACACGCTCTAACGACCGGCAACTTAATTGGTTTGTTCGCGAGATATTGACCTCCATTTTTATACTGTGTACTGTGTAGGTAAACTAAGCATTATCCCACAAACGTAATGAAATGGTTTTCAAATTATCTTCAACGTCAGAGACCGCACAGGAAGTGAGTCATGTAATCAGTTCGGTCATACTTCCTGTGTCCGCAAAGATATAGTATAGCAGGTAATTGCGTTAATAATATTGCATAGTTCTTTAATGTTATTCAGATGTTTTTGACAACTGGTATTGTAATTCAATCAGTAAATTATAATGAAGTTTGGTGAAACAATTTGAACATATTTTTCTGTAGGTACTTGAATAGTCAGGAGAAACGTATACTGAGTACTCACCATTAGGAAAGAATTGAGGTTCATCCGTCGCAGAACAGCGTTTTCCATTTGAGATACACGCAAAAATATCCTCAGCAACTCCTTCTCTTTCTCTAGGTTTGCCAGTAACAGCGACGCTGCACCCTAGAATGTACAAAACAATTTGTTAGAAAAACGGCCTGTAACTGGTCCACAATATGTTAGATTCAGTCCTTTATTTTTCTCCCAAGTAAATGCTTGGAAACAAAGACAAAAGCGAGAGAACTTTCTCTATTTCTTTCCTACATGTGTAAGATTGAGAGAAAGGGAGTAATTATCACTTGCTTTTGCTTGCGTTAATCCAGCTCATCTGCAATGTTTCAAATATAAAACAAAAGAGTATACCAAGTATTTTTTGCGTCATGATATATAATAATATGTCTGCTGCTGTCTTTCATACAGAAAAAAGTTTTTAAATTAATTTTCTAAAAATTTAGCACAGAAACAGCTTTTTGGTTCGTGTAAAAATAAAGCATTCATTGTGAGTAAATTTACACCCCTAGATGATATACCTCTTTCAAATTAGCTCTACAGATTAAGAGTTATTTCCAGCCTAATCTTAATTTATAACAGAAAATCTGCTGCTTCCTGCTGAATAAACAAAATAAGTAGATAAATACATTAAAATGAATTTTAGCACACAATTTATTATATTCTCTTATACATACAGCCAAGTCGTCTGCATTTTTCTTCTTTGATCGGTAATGGTTTATAATTTTTGCCAATTTTGACGTATGTTATTATTTTAATATTTGTTTTATTGTTACTAACATGAAAACATTTTTTATGTTCATTATCTCACTAGATTTGTATATATTACAGTTCGTCTGAGAAGTTTGGTTTGGGCAATATTTTGTCTAGCTCTCGCTCTCTCTCTCTCTCTCTCTCTCTCTCTCTCTCTCTCTCTCTCTCTCTCTCTCTCTCTCTCTCTCTCTCTCTCTCTCTCTCTCTCTCTCTCGTTTTAATGCTGTGTAAACGGATGACTCATATCGAACGATGAATGCGTTAACGAAATGGTAAAATGATACTTGAATGAGCCCATTATCCATGTAACTTAACCGCCACGTTTATTTCTTGAGCACAAACAAAATTTTCTGAAGGGGGAAAAAAACAACAGAAAAAGAATAAGTGACTCACAGAGAAAATTTAATGATTTTTCTAACTCAGATATTGTAATACTTATAATGTTTTAACGTGAAGTAACTTTTGAAAGACACTACATTTTTACTTCTGGAGCACCTTGTATAAAAAATTACTTGAAATGGAAACAGTAACAGTGAAACCACTCCCTTTTCTCCGAGGTTTTGCTTTAAACCAGCTATCCAAAATGTATTTTCTTATTTTCCTTGGTTCTGTCGAATGTTAACGTTTAAGTGTACGCTGCCAGTTTCTTTATTGCTTGAAATCTTCTGCTTTTCGTAATTTTCCCTCCTTGCGTGTAAACTTTCTGAATTATTATATTCTTTGTCACTTTCTAAAATATGTTTAGCGACACATCTGTAAAATATAATAACAAGAAAATTTCTTTGTCTAACAAAGCGACAAAAAAAAAAAAAAAAAAAAAAAAAAATCGAGGAAACAGGAAACGGATATTCGAATAAATTATTTTGTAATGGATACACATGCCTGTGATGAATATCTTAAAATTTGTAAAGGAAAGGGTCAGTATACGTTTTAGCTGTTAATTTCCTTACGGTCTAAAGCCTAATGTGATAAACGGACAAGACCTGCTTACTGGGCTTCAGCAACTAACGTTATGAGCTAATCTGGGCATCAATGATTTATTTCTAAATGTCTTGCCATATTCTAAACCTTTATTCAATTGTAATGTATTTTTTGGTATCTTATCCTTATGTTAATTTTTTATTATTTTATTCTACTATTTTTATTATAAGACATTTGTTTTATCTTTATGTTCTTATTCTTTTCTTTGTTTCGTTAAACTTTCACAGTTTGGGCAAACTTATGATTGATCAAGTTAAATAAAGAAACAAACAAATAAATACATAAATTAATTAAATAAATTAATTAATTAAAGGACTTATCTCTTTAATTATCTATTGTCTAATGATATTTGCCTACAGTTATTGGTCGTAATAAACACAAATGCAGGTTATAAATGTACTGGTAACCGTCTTGTACCGTCTTGTACTTATCTAACATATTACTCTTCTATAAATGCCTCACCGTTTACCTTCCGATTATTATTATCAGTCTCTATCAATTTCATTTCAATTTAAACTTAATACTCGCTGTCTTAAACTTTTTGGACTATGAAATTTGAGTTATCTTTTTTGCCCACACAAGCGCGGGAGATACGCTAAAATTTCCTCTAATATATATATATATATATATATATATATATATATATATATATATATATATATATATATATATATATCACTTCAAGTAACTATAGTATGTATTTCAATGACCCTCTTTCCTCTTTGCTGGACTTTCCTCGCGAAAATAATACTTAATTGTTTGAGTTTAAATATCTGATGTGTAACATTCGTTTGACTTGCTCTATCCTCTTATCAATATTCAAAATATTCATATGAAAACTTGTTTTTATCTACTTTATCTTAATTCAGACAGATCTCTGCAAAATAAGCTACACTGCACATTTAATTTTAGGTACAAAAGGAATAGTGATAGTCCAATATTTGAGAACTGGAGGCTGTATATGCACGCTTTAAAATTTCATTCTGTTCCCATGCCATCGCCAGAAACAAGTGAATGTCGAAAGTTAAATGACAAAAAATTGAACAGTTCAAATCATTAACAACGGATATGCAGGAAATTGTAATGGCATAGAAACATTATTTAAAACAAATTGTGTGTTTTACAGATATCTACTTTTTGTGATATATCTTCATCTATCGCTTAACATTTACCGATTATACCAAATTTCTTCCGAATGAAGAGGATTTTACAGGCTCTTCCGGAAAATTCAAGACATGTATTTTGTCATGTAAATGATTTCCAATGTATATGTTTTAATCAAAATCATTTAAGTCATTTTTTAAAATCAAACATTTGGAAAATGTTCCATGAAGAGAGTTTAGAGTGGAGGTATTTTGTTGAATTATTTTGTGTTGTATGTTTGTAGGATATTGAACCTTTTTTAATCATGCTGGTCACACGCGCGCACGCTGAGAACCACAGCAGTTAAAGAGCGTCCATAGATAAAAACCCAGTTTCAGTTTACACACAGAAGCACAGGTACCTTTTAATAAAAACGTTTTTTTTTTTTATTCGGGGAATCTCAAACTGTGTATTTCGCATTTGGTTGAAGTCTCGGTGTCGAAATGCAGTACTTCCTCTACTTACTATAGGTAAGAGAGAAAGTAATAGTCGAGGCAGAGAGGAAATAATCTGCTTCAGTGACGCAACCAATCCATCTGCCCTTAACTTGCAACCTTGTTCTGATTATCTTCCAGCATACCTATAAGGTAAAGGGGAAATTACTTTGTGATTGACACATGGTCCTCTGAATCAGCCAGAGTGGACTATGTGGCATCTTTCGGACCAATAACTATTAAAGACAATAGGTAACTTAATAACCAATAACTTATGAAGTCGAGCTTCCAAGTCAGCATGATTAGTTAGTAGATGACGACCCTCCGGCAGAGAGATGTGTCAACCACAAAGTAATTTCTCCCAACTACAAACAACTGTAAATTATTACCGCTTTTAAAAATCAGTGCTTTATCTGTTTAAATTCCAGAGAAACAAATTTTCCTATATATCTGCAAATTTAACAAGCATTTTCATGGTAACTCTTTCTCTGCTTCAGAGATTCCATACGGATTTGCCCTATAAATGACTTTTAGTTTAACTAATCGTCTCTATTTACACGTTTTAAGCTCCCTTGAACTCAAAAAGAGGATCAAAGTAAATGCGCCGCTCGCGCGTCTTTAAATATTGTACAACCCAAAAAAAGAAAGGTGGAAAAACTACTGCACTGCATATTTGTTTACTACCTACCATGTAAGGCGAAGATTTTCAAGAAAGCATCCTACCTCAAACTCCTTTCTATACATAAGAATATTTCGTTATATTTTATTTTCTCAAAATAGGCTCAAAAATTTCAATTAAACTATAGGTATCATATGGTTAACATATTGACATGAATAGGTAATACATCGCAGAGATTGAATTTTCTGTGAATGACCTTTAAAGTCTTTCTCTTTCTGAACATATTTTGTATAATTTTCGGCAACTATCAAACTACAAAAAATATTAAAAACTACGCAAAAATGTTAAAAATTATTTTAAATACTTTTTTGTAGCATTGGTCAAGTTTATTTGAAATTATTTACAATCATAGGGGATTAATTGAAGTTGTAATGGGCAGAGAAAGTGGCGCATCAGATTTTTGCTGGTGTACAGTACTTTCACTCAGTAATATATAGAAAACGTACTTGAGTATCTTAATGTTTAGATCGCCCTTAATGCCGTGTGTTCTTACTCTACATTTAGTCTATCCGTAGTTCTAAAGACGGACTCAATTTGAATCTAAAGTGACATGTTTCGCCTTTTACTTTCCTGGCCATAATGGACTAGGGTTATCCGGCTCTTCTTCTTTACATTTTATTTAAAATAATTTTTAAAAATTTAAATAATTTTAAGATAATTATTACTCTCTTACTCCTATCCAAAGCTGTTGCCAAGCTAATTCTGACAAAGAAATACAACAAAACTCATGGCGAAAATCAGAAGCATCAGCCGTTTTGTTTCAACTCCTGTGTGAAACGACAACGTACGTCCACTACAGTTCATCTCAGTTATAAAGCGCGTCATTAAAACAGCAGTCGAAGATAAAATTATAAATTTTGATTATGATCTTAGATTATAATAGCTTTTTGGCGGTAAGTATTATTTGATCCAACTTCCGTTCATGTTTAATGGTGAAAAGTTATTTAGTGCTGGTAACCAAACTTACGTAATGTTTTGTCTACGTGCATCAACTACCTTATATACTATAAGTATCGTCATGGAATATAATTATATGCGATAGCTGAATATTACCATTCAAATCTTACTTAATACTCACTTCCTTTTCAGTTGTTAATATTTACTTCATATTTAATTAATACTGTCTTAATCATGAGCTTCAAGTTACGTACATATATTCTTAAGGTCAGCAACCACGCGTGGATACATCGATTGCATTATCCACAGATTGGACAATCTCGACTATACTTCGTATTTTTAACGTCTTTCTGGTTTTTCAACGATACACCTGTATCACAATATTTGTGCTTGATCATAATGTAGTTTACAATGCAACGACATAACTGTGCAATCCATCTACAGCATAAAGTAGTAAATATTTATCTTAATATCTATATCAGGTGCAGGCATATCAGTGAAACTTGACTATTGCTTCTATGACAAGCGTTTTTTCTTTGTAGGAACTTGGAAGAAAAACATCTTATCAGATACGTATTTTGGAAAGTCCTTACAAACAAAAAGTGATAGTAACTTGACTTTAATCTATGAGTATTCTGTTAAGTTTTATTAAACGACCTATTAGTGGAGATAACTTCAAAGTAACTTCCTTGAAAATGCTTTGAAAATGCAATAGATAAACTGGATTTTCCATATTATAGTTTGATCTTCATAATAATTTCTTTCTTTCAGACAATCATAAAATTATATATTTTCTTCATGCTGCAACCCATTTTGATCTTCCTTCTGAACTAGTTAAAATATCAAATCATTACATTTTAAAACACTCGTTGTTCTATAACACCCCTTCTTCTAATAAGTGTACTGTGTTTTTAATACTCAAAAGGGAACGTTATATTATGCAAATTATTTTTAAAATTATGCAGCTATCTCGAAAGAAGCAGAAAAGAATTTATAGTGAATTATACCTATTTGAGGGCGATAAATGATACGAATTATTTGAAGTTTACTTAGTGCATATTTTTTGGGTGATTTCATGGTCAGCACAGTTTTTTAAAAGGGAAAGGGATTGATTGTAACACATGAAATTAAAAAAGAAACTTTTGTCTGTGACTTTTTTGTTGTTAAAACAACCATTATTTTACAATATGTTTAAGAAACTTGAAACGAAACTTAATGTCTCTATTTAAACTGCTTTTGTGATTTATTAAATATAAACAAATGAAACCTAAGTTAGCATTTCAGTGTGGAAACGTTAATAATATCGAGCTATTAAATGGAAAGTGAGTACAACTCTATAGAATCACAAGTCCATGTATGTTTATTACAGCTCTAGTAATTAATACAAACCACTGCAATAATTAATTTAGGAGCTCTTATAACTCATATCTGGGTGGAATCTGCAGCCTCAGATCCATGCCTCACATTGGTATGCGATAAACGTCATCAAAGCTAGATTAAAAATGTTCTTAATTAAAGCAATTTAGTTTTTTCGTAGATTGATACCTTAATGCTCTTTTTTCTTGCTTGTGGCATTAATTATTAACAGAAAAATAGTTTCAAGGATTGGCCATGGAATGTTAAGTGAAAAAGAAATTCCTATGTAAAACTTCTTTGGTGGATATATGGCTCATCGTAAAATATTTTGTAGAAATTATATAAATTGCACAACAAAATGAACAGTCTTGCCTACATTTTTTCTACCCTGTTTTTTCCTTCTTTTTACTGTTTTGTCATTATTTTCTTAAATATAAATGACAGTAATTTACTTTTAATTATGTCCAGGAGATTCTTATTATAAGGAAATTACAATTAATGTTCTTTCTCAAGTTCTCTAAGTGGCCACACCCTAAAAGGGATGTATTTTGTAGCATCTTGAGTTCATCTTCATTAAAAAGATACGACTGATCATTATATAGGCATATATTTTGCTAATAGGAAATATTCGGAAAAGAAAACAGACATTTTCTTTTGCCCAACAGACGAAATGCTAACGGTTTCTCCACGGTTCATGGTGGACACACTCCAGAGTGCATCAGCCACTGAACCTTAGGGTCTAAAAGGGCAGGTGCGATGACAAATGCAGATATCGCCATAAATGACAAAATTACGCGTTGAGGAAGTTAAATGAAACATAAAGCCACAACAGAAATGGATTTTCAGATGTCAACTGTTGAAAGCTAAAGAATTTCAATTGGAGAAGAAGAGTAACAATTTTTCATGGGAAACAGTTCATAATTAAGTCCAAATTCGGTTCAAATTCACAACTCCCTTTCAGATTCTCTATTCCTCGCTCAATTGTTTAAAAACAGCTTGGTCTTTCCAAGATTAATATGCTGTTGTTATCTAAGAAATGATAAAAGAATTTGCTCTTTTTGCCTAGGTCCAAATCTATTGATCTGAGGTGGGCATAGCGCTTCAGTATTAACAGTATAAGTGGGCACTGTGACCCACACGGAAATTATACTCATACTCTGGGTGCAGAATCAAAGAAAATAACTTGAGCACTCCATTTTGATAAAAACAAAATGCGACGTTCAGTAATAATAATAATAATAATAATAATAATAATAATAATAATAATAATAATAATAATAATAATAATAATAATAATAATAATAATAATAATAATAATAATAATAATAATAATAATAATAATAATAATAATAATAATAATAATAATAATAATAATAATAATAATAATAATAATAATAATAATAATAATAATAATAATAATAATAATAATAATAATAATAATAATAATAATAATAATAATAATAATAATAATAATAATAATAATAATAATAATAATAGTCATCATAATTAACTAGATGTTTCAGGTAAAACATTTTAAGCATCATTAAAGTGCACTGGATTTAAGGTTGCTTTATTAAAATTAAAAATGAAATAATTTAATAAATAATACAAATATTTAGGTTTACAATAATTGTATCTTTCGTAATCTTTTGGGTTTATCTCCTAGCTTCGGCATAGAGATCACAAATGAAGCGTAAGAGTGAACGAAAGAGTTTCTTTTGAAAATACATCAAACATACACCAAATTTTGGTGTAAATGGAAGAACAACAATAGATCTTAGCAAATGACTTTAAAAGGAGTTTAAATACCATTCAAAATCATGAAACTTGAAAGAGGGCTATCATTAGCCTTTTCTTGGAATAAAAATTATAAGATAGATCAACCGCACTTTTTAATTGGAAATTGACTTTTTATTAACATTTTCTTTAATATTTACTCTGTAATTAATTATGACGAATTTAAAAGTACTGGACTAAACACCTGATGATATTGACTTAAAAACCATCATGTTTATAAACGTGCACGATTTCTAATACATAACGATATACTGCAGATATTTGTTGCTGAACTTGTTATCCAGCATCTTCTTGCAGAGGGGATGATAAATTACAACGGTAGCTACCGATTAGATTAATGTGTGATGATGAAATGAATGAAAAGGTTAACTAACGTGCTGACATGCGGGTGAAGACCGACAACATTTTTCTTGGTCACATTTAATGTTCAAGGGCTGCGGTTGAAGACGCCAATGTAATTGCTGTGGTTTGTCTCAACACAAGAGTTCAGTAATAACACGGGGTAAAGCAGTCAACCCTCACGTTTCTGACCTTTGTGGTAAAGTTAACATTTATATAATGCGTCCACTACCTGCATAAAACAGCCATTACTGAGGAAGGAGGCATGTGGCTGACATAGCAGTGGCGGATTGAAATTTGTACTTTCGCATACGTTTCTTATTGATAGGAAAATTGTGCAAAATTGACTTTTTAAACAATTTGGATTTATAGTAAGTCTTGTAAATAAACAATATCAGTAAACAAATCCTACTATGAAAGCAAACACTTGCTCTTAATGATAAAATATAAAGGAAATGAGCTACAACAGAATAAGTATCCCTTCTGTTACCATTTAAGTGAAAATTAAATGCTCTATCCCGTTATTGTTACTTCTACTAAATTCTTTACTGATAATTCCGGAAAAAATGTACGTTAACAGAATAAAATACGCGATAAAATTAATATATTATAAGTACGCTTATATATATTTTTATCCAGTGTACCAGGCGAGTCAGCTGCCCCTTATTCTGGAGTTTTATGCAATCCGCATTTTATAATCCAACATAAAAACGTCAACCCCATTACGAGGTTCTACCCGCGTATTTAACATGGATGTTAAACACTCAATGAAATTAGTACTAATATAGATGTTATCGCATCGCCTGTAACATATTCGTAATTAGATAGCTGACTTTTGCACGTCTGCAAATGTTCACTGGAACCAGCGAATACTATATGTTAAACAGGGATGTTTGCGTCACACGTTACTAGATAGGTCAGTTAGAACGAGCGCAAAACTGCGATGTCATCTGTGTACTGTGAAGGTGGTTCAAATTCCCTGCATAGGAATACTAATTTTTTTAACACGTAATACTCCCAATTTACAAGTATTACTCTGATAATTGTTATTAATTTTATTTTTAATTGTTTTATTGGTATTTTGTGGTATTGTGCGATGTTTCTTTATTTGATGAACAAGTGGGTAGTTGTTTAAACACACCTATAGGTAGGTGCAGCTGAAATAAGGATCATTTGTCCATATTTGAACACAGAAAACAACTAAATTACAGTATCAGAGTTTAACATGGAAGTTAAACACAATTTTACAATTTTGCAGACATAGAATTATTGTGCTATTAAAAACTTAGTTTCAAATTGGTATGTTTTGTGTCGCTGGAATGACCCATTTTCTATTCCTGGAACACGACTCCTCTAACGAAGCAAGAGCTTGAACTGATGACCTTCTTGGATAATGCATACCCTCAGGAACTTTATAATAAAAGTATTGTGAATTCGGTTTCCAAGTTTTTATGAAAATAAAAAAATAATTACAATACTAAGACTCGAACCTGTGTCATTGAGGGTTAGGGCACATCCCATTGTGCTATTTCGAGACTTCACTAAAAGTACGTTCTGGGTTCAGTAGTACGACTTGTATGCCTGGCGCTATACCTTTGCCACCTCGCGAGTTCTCGTGCTTGATTTAGCCTTTTAAGACACTTTTAATCATTTACTGGGTGTTTTGATATTATTACATAAATGGCAAAAGCTCGTATGCATGTTAATTGAATTGCACGAGACGTAGTTTAAGCAAAAATATAAATAATTTTATTTTGCGCATTCTTTTTTCTATGAACATCAAGCAATACAGTTTAGTAAGCGCAAAACTGGACTAAGACTCACATGCCGTTTGGTGGATGACCTACCTTACAAACAAATAAGGCGCGGCTGACTTACCTGGAATTTATTAATAACAATAGGATCTATTTTTTAATATACCAAACTTTGATTAATATTTATCAATAATTAAATGTATTTTAAAAATAACCAGCTATATTATATCAAAGTAGAGCCAAAATAACACATTTTCCTAAAATTTAATTCAATAGTTTGCGAGACAACGGACCTTTTGCACCAGAAAATGTCATTGATAGAAAAAGTTGTTCAAACAAAAATGAAGAGAACAAACTTGAACATACATATGTAAAGAAAAAAAAAATGGCTTGAGACTAAAGAGTCTGGTATATTTAACAGTAATACCAATTTGTAGAGAAAAAGTTCCCTTAAAAGATCGTATTTATTCGAAAGTGAGTAGGAGGAGTTTTCTTTCTGTGGAGTGGTGCAGAATTTACACAAAAATAGATGAGTACTGTCCCTACATATATAAGATATATTAAACTAAAGAACTATTTCCAATTAATATGACGCACAATACAACAACTAAATGTGTCATTTAGTTTCTTAATTTACAACTACAAAGGAATTCTCAAGTATATGTTCTCCCCCCCCCCCCCCCTCATGACAAATAATTACCCAGATTAGCACCACCACTACAAATTATGAATGCATTATCCGTTTTCTCTACAGGCAATCAACACATTTTGACATATGTAAAAAATGTGAAACAACTTTCAAAGTTTTCCCAGTCTTGTAAAAAGGTTATTTCCTGTAACTTTTGTATTTGCGCTTTTCTCCGTAAATTACTGAAGTTTCTTCTTATATCCTTTCTTTCCCTTAGACTTCTAAAAAGATCTAACCATTTAAGGCTTTCATTTTCTCTCTTTAACGTCCAAACTCTGCTTTGAAGATTATAGATTACACTTATTTCATTTACAGCCTTTTCTTTCCTACTAGACCTGCTGTGGTTTTGTGACATAATAGTCGCACTTTGCGGAAATGTCGTGACCTTCGCTATGACTACATCATCTGTCTAATTTTAACGGTATATTTTGCTTATAAAGTGTCACATCTGTTATTAATTCTAAATTTTTTATAATACCTCTGTAAATATATTATTAACACTACCAATTTTCTGTTCGATTCGACAGAATTTTGCAGGGACGTAGGAAGGTGGTTCTTTTCCCCCATGGAATAACGGGGTATAGTTTCTCAATATACAAGGTGTGTTTCTTCAGTAAAAGTGCCTGCTGAAAAGAAAAGAAGCTAGACGAAGTTGCAGAACAAATCCACATACGAGAAGAACCGAAAGAGAATATCGTGCAAGAAATAACTAAATGTGTGAAGAAATGAGTATAGGAATTAAAATACTTAACAATATTTCAGAAATACATAGATTTAGCAGGGAAACATTTGAAATATCTGTTATTAAGGTATCGTAATTTCCATTACAATGAAGTTATAGCTGCGAGAACTTCAATCATTTGTGCTGGTATTAGAGTGAGATTCGTCGGGAGTTAACGCTGATTGCCAAGCAGTCACCTACGGGAAACCGAGTTTCTAAAAACTGTTCTAAGGATTTTCATTAAAATGAATTTGAAATAAATATTATAACAAAGTTTTAATTTTATTTTAAATAGGTTTACAATTCTTCATTATTATGTACTTTTATTTTAGCTAGAACGCCACAAATTACAGGCAAATACGTTATAGAAGGAAATAATAAATAAATAATAAATAAATAAGCGAACAAACAAAAAAGCAAACAAACAAACAAGCAAACAAAAAATCAAACAAAAAACAAATAAATAAATAATATATAAATACATAAATAAATGAGTGAATGAATGAATGAATGAATGAAGAAAGAATGAAAGAAATACAAAAATAAATAAAGATAATAAAAAAGAGCACTTTGTTAAAAATTAAAACTAATAGGTAAAATAGTGCGGTATTTTACCAAACTAAAGTGGAATACTGGAATGCTAAGGGCCGGTGACATTTTGGTTTATTTGTTTCTGTTTTGCCTGCAAGCCATATCGAACGACGAATGAAATGAGTGAAACATTGCTGCTCGAGGTTTATTCTCAGATAAGGGAAAAATCTGGGAAAATCATAGCCAGGTAACTGAGCACAACACGGGACCTATAGTACATGAGGCAGGCATACTACCCCAGCACCAATGAGATAGGCGCCCGTTCTTTTGCTCCTAATTGGAGACGCAAGTATATGCCACCCTATTCAGTTATCACGGTCACTAAAGTGAACTACGAGGGCTGTTCAATAAAGAATGATCATAAGTTTTTACGGTCATAATTTTTCGCACTAAAATTCAATCTTATTATATTCTGTTAGCTTAATGTGAAACAAACACGTCGTAGTAGTATCATTGTTGGTACTCCTGTTTCCCGCCTGTGAGAACCAGGCAAGTTCAGACATGTTCAGTATCGCCTACCGCTGAAATGGAGATAACATGCAGTTAAAGTTGATGTTAGAGGAAGATCCGAAGTTTCTTTCAAACGTAATCACTGCTGATGAAACTTCGCTATATCATTTTGATCGTGAGAGCAAACAAAAAAGCTCAGTATGGAAATCCCCTTCATCACCAACCCCCCAAAAAGCAAAAGTGGTTACTTCTGCTGGGAAAGTTATGGTCATCTCGTTCTTTGTTATTCATGGAATGGTTTATCAGCATGTTGTACCTGCACACACATCAGTAACTAGACAATACTACAGGGATGTCCTGAAAACATTGCAAGTCCATATCAGGCGCAAAAGGCCACATTTCCGTGAAGCAGGCTGGATGCTGCACCACGATAATGCGCGGCCGCATATTGCCAATTTTGTTGCTGAATATCTTGCAAAAATCAACGTGAAGTGCATCCCTCACTCTTCCTATAGTCCGGATTTAGCCCCATGTGACTTTTTTCTATTCCCTAACTTTAAGAAACGCCTTCGTGGGAGGAATTATCCATCATCAGAAGCAGTGGTGAAGGCTGCGGATGCGATTTTGAAGTATCTCTCAAAAATGGTTTCCAGCATGTCTTTGAAGATTGGCAGAAACGCTGGGACAAGTGCATCACATTCAGGGGAGAGTATTTTGAGAAGGACCATCAAAATTATGAGGATGAGTAAAGGTACGTTGTGTGCCGATCGGCACAGAGGCTTATTGCAGTTAATTGTCTGACTTCCCTATAGGAGCGGTGGTAGTGGCTTGTTGTGTTTTGTTTAGTGTTTGACTGCGCCACCGTCTCTATCGGGAGGTCGAAGCTGGGTACCTAGCCCTGAGCGAGGAAGTTGGGAGTTAGGGCTCGTCTCGACAAGCGGAGCTGAAGTGTGAAGAACATTCTTAAAACTGTTCATTGTTCGTTGTTATGATGTTGAAGAACATTCTAAACCGTTCAGTCTACTTTTATATAAAAGCAAATGTTTTATTTTCACGAATGTTCAATGTTCGTTGTCGTGAAATCATTGTATAGGCTGAAATGTATTTGTAAAGGGAAGAAGTTAATTAAAGTTCTGGTGCAGTTGTCAAAAACATTGTGATCATTCTTTATTGAGCAGCCCTCGTAGTTCAATTTTCCTTGTCAGTTCATTTTCTTTGCTGGTAGCGGCGTAATCAAATACGTAGCTTCTTCGGTCCACTTCATTTACTGGGAAGTTGAACACAAGAGTCTTTAATATCGTAATTAAAGTAGTGAAAGTAGCACTTATTGTACGTCTCAAACACATTTGTACCACACTTGGAGTCATATCCGTTGCAAGTTTCCATAGAAAATTCTGAAAGTGTGGAAGGGTTATCTGTTAATACCATTTATGTATGCTGGGAGGGGGCGCTGCTGCGTCTATTTATCTGTATCTTACCAATTGCTCCGGGTAAATCTGTTGATAAGCTTGGATCCTAGCCGCTGCGCCACAACTTTGTACTGAATTGATTTTGTTTCAGCTCCTTTATCTAAGAGGCTATTACTAAACCGAAGTAATTTTTACGTCAGTAATGTTATTTTAGTAAAACACATAAAATATAACATGTTATATGGAGAGAACGTTTCTATGCATATCGGATATCACAGTGTAATTTTGTCTGCACGCCACTGATCTTCATGTAGAGAACTGTCCAGACAAACCACGGTCATAGACCCCGAGGGTCTTACACAGCGAACCCATCCTCACAATTACTATTCAACAAATTAATTTACTCAGTACATTGAAGTTTGCCATTTATCCAGGCAAGATCCGAAGCTATCCAGACGATCAGTTTCACAATGAAGACAAACGCCTCAAGGGCTTTTTTGAATTGCTGCACAATGACCTGATTCTTTTTTGCTTTATTTTTTCCTATATGCAACTGATGAGGGCAGCAAAACTGTACGCATGTTAAAACTGTTATCAGATCTTGAAGAAAAGATATGGGACAAAACTGTTGTTTTCATTATTTATATTAAAATTTCTGCATTTTTATTACAGTTGTCACGCAACATAACTAACTTTCCTCCTAGATAGGGGCTAACAGATAACTAAATTACTGATTTAGAAGCTGTTCCTAATTATCGTTGTGTTAACCCACAATATCTGGTTTAGGTGCACATTACAATACTTCTCTTATAGGCTGATTTACAATAAACCTATACTGTAAGCAAAACAATACCCAACATTTTAACTCACAATATCTCGGGAACGAGACGGGATTGCATATAGATGATCTTAACTATAACAAAGTACGAAGTCGATTTTCCGTATTAGGATATTAACTGAGCAATGATAATAGCAAATCCTAGCAAATGCAATTCTTTATTAATAGCGTACATCAAAGTTCTTTGTTGCTCTTTGTTAATTACTAAAGGTTGTGCAGTTCCTTGTACTACATGGCAAAGCGCGGATGCATATCGAAAATGTATGAAACAACGGAGTTGTTTGTGCAAGCCTATCGCACATCCACCGCGAGAATACGTACTGTGACGAGGAGAAACAACAGGTATCAAAATCCCTTTGTGTTAAGTGACAAATGGGCGGCTGCAATGATAGTTTACATTTGCGTATATAATAATTAATTGGTTAACCTTCCATATCAGACGCACAGCTCACAAATGTTCTATATGTGTTTCACCCCTTACTGTACGCCAAGTTACTAATATTTCGCTCTTCAAATAAACACAATAACAGGCGAATACAGCGCTATGTCACTGAAGGTAAATACGCGTCAACGTTCTACCATGTAGTAGTTTCTGCTGTTGTTTATGAGCCAACAGCTAGTTTTTAGTTGCGCATAAAAACGCTTTCACTAGAAGAACCAACGTGTACAAGGAATTTTAGCCAGGAAGCACATTCGAGGGAATTTCCTTCGGTTTCATTTTCCCAGCTTGCGACTAGAGAGAAAAAGAGAAAGAGAGGAAGACAGGAAGAGAGGGAGGGAGGAAGAGAGAGAGCTTCAGCGACCGTTCCAAGTCACGGCCGCCTTGAATAATTTCTAATGAGGAGCTCAATATGTGCGCACAATATGGATCTAATATGCAATGGCCAGGAAAGCTGACCATTAACTATGAACACTCGCATTATATTTAGATATTTTATCTCTTTCTTTCTTTCTTTCTTTCTTTCTTTCTTTCTTTCTTTCTTTCTTTCTTTCTTTCTTTCTTTTTCCTTTCTTTCTTATTTGTACAGATTAGAGGTTCTATAGCGGAGGGGATAGCTCGCGCACTACAGCATTCATGGATCTATCGTGGCTAACACTTTCAGGAGGAAGGGATGAAGTAAAGGGATCATAGAAGTCTACAGGCTGAAGGCAGTCAGACCACATAGAAATGCGGAAGTCCTTAACTGTTGCAGGCTCAAAAACTATTTTCATTGCTTCAGCTGAGCCACCGATCAAGCAGCCCTCTGGTGTCCAGGGGGAGTACTATTACCTTTAAGAATAGATCCACTGTCCGGCACCGTCTGCGGCACTAAACCTAAGGCAGACCTGAAAGATGACAAGGAAACGCAATGGAAGGAAATTATGGAAAGTAAATTAGAAACCACCTCACCGTTGAACTACCGATCAGGGAAAACCATAGACAACACAAAAATCAAAATGGGAGGACGACGGGGATCGAATCGGGAATGCGAGCCTCACATATTCTCTCGGTTACATTTACGCTAGGCAAAACTACAAGAAACTTCGTATGACATCTTAACTTCACTTATTCTGAATCCAAGCCTCAGTGTTTCCAACTAACCTTCCGACAAGTATTCATTTGAATTTACAGGATCGATGGCGACAAACAACGAAGAAAGCCTACACTTGCGCTGTTAGTTTCTGATCCGTTCATCCAAAAGTGTTAGCGAACTTATTGCTGTCTCTTTCTCTTTGTTTCGTGCGAGTACAAGCTGAAGGCTGCTATTCGAGCTATTGTCCGTTCCTTTCTGAGAAGAGGGCTTTACCGAAAAGAAGGTAAGCCAGAGCCGAAGCTTAACTTCAAATTTCAGGAAAGGCGCCCATTGGTTACTTTTGCCAGACATAAGAATTTTAATGTACTAAAGCCAGGATGTAAGAAAATAACGTTGAACTGGCACCGAACAATAGACAAGACTGTAGTAGATAACAACACCTCTACTTATCTCATTTACATTGTTCTGAGTTTGCAGTTGGCATTCGGACCAATTTTTACCTGCCGGTTACTGACCTGTGATCTTTCTTGCTTTGCATTTTTTACAGTGGAAAGGTTTGAGTGTAGCCAACTGCTTAAGAATTCCTACGCCTGCTTATAAGTTTTCCTTTTGCAGGGACGGGAGTGGATATGCCTCTCACCGTATTAACTCTATTAGGTGAAAACTATCAAATACCCTCGGTAGGCCGGCAGACTTGATCGAGTTCTCTTCCAGGCTGACACCGCAGGACGAGTTATCACTCCTAGGCATTGCCCAGACGTACCCAACCTCCCACAAATTTCGGGAATCACTGCCTCGTCAAGTCTGAACAAATCACTTCCGGGAAGAACTAAAATTTTCGATACTACTACTTCAGGCGATTTTAAAATACAGTTCAACTTCTTTCTGCCCTCAAGACTAAAACCTAATAACCTGTTACCAGCGAGAGTAAGGGCCTTTCCATATCCGAAGTGCTATTGTTAAACTGAAATAATAAGAGGAATAAGTTTAACCCACCTGACGCACGCAGTAGGACTCAAAGGCATGCAACATGGGTGCCGATTCCAGGAACAGACGCCCGATGTTGACAGTGAGGAGATCCTCATCTCCCTGATCCAGGGCTATGTCCAAGCTATCCTTCAGCTTCTCGGAGAGGGCCAGGCTATGTTCCAGGAGATCTTGAACGTTCAGGAAGATGGCAGATAGCTGTTCTGGCGACAGTAGGCCAGCAACAAGCATCGGTCTGTAGAACTCATCCAGAATGATACTGAGGTCTCTCCCGTACTTGATCTCTGTATCCACAATCTCTGCTATGATTTCTTTACGCTCAGCTCGCTTCTTGCCGCACTTGCGACACACTAACGGTGCGAACATGACTCCACCTTCTGTCACCTAGAACATCATAAAAATAATAGCATTAGTGCACGTCACAGCAATACAGAAGTGGACCAAGTGTAACAATTCACACATACAGAATATAAATGATATAGGACCTAATAACTGTACCGACACTGAAGTCTTAGGCGTTGCTTTGTGACACCTTCAGGTACCGTTTCTATGTTTATTGCCTGAATACTCGTAATAGCAAACAGAGATGAGCAAAATTCCCTGCAGAGCTGCTCAGTTGGTAGAACCCTGCCTCATATACATAGGGTCTCGGTTTCGATTCCCAGCTGGGGAGTGGAAATGTTTCGCTAACCAAGATTATTTCTTATCCTCCATAGACTCTGGAAGTATGAGTGAATGTGTGTACGCGTGTGTGTGAGTGTGCGCGCGTGTTTGTGTGTGTGAACATGTAAAACATAAATAAAGAGAAGCTAACACCATTGTCTATAGTCCTTTGCTCCAAAGGAAAACGACTGTCATTTTACTGAAGTTAAAGGCGGGGGATGGAGAACCGAACATGCGCGCGCGCGCACACACACACACACGCACACGCACACACACACACACACACACACACGCGCGCGCACGCAACTCAATACCGAAAAAATGTGCTTCAAATGATTAGATGAACAATCAGGTATAATTGTATTTCTTATGATTTCTTCAAGAATAGTTTTTTAAATGTTACTAATTTCATTCTAACTGAACAGTTAGCTTTACTTATTTCTTCACGATGAAGTATATCAATATTAAGTATTTCTCCTGGAAATAACTTCTCTTTTACTTAATGTTTCCCTTCGAACAAAATCTCTAACGTAGGATACAATATATTTCGTCACAGAATTCTTTATGACATAGCTCATTGACATTTGAAGACGGAATTTCATTAGTAATAATTACATCATTTTATAAATATTCATATACTCGAAGAAGACTCCATTGTTCTCGTCTACCTTTTGCTCACAAACATTGGTGGCGTATGCTTTGTCTACAGCAAATTCCTCTTTTACCAAGGAAAATATTACATTTAGCTACAACTCTCATTTCTACCTTTCGCTCATCAAATTCTAGCTTGGTTCTTTAATAGTGCAGGAGATTAGACGCTTGTAGTAGATTGTGTTGTAGGTGAAAAAATTATGTATATTTACTTTTGCGTTTTCAGAATACAGCTTCATTGTCATTGTTCACATTGTTATGAATATTTTCAGGTACGTAACAAACTTGAAGTGTGTCCTCAACCTCTTTTAATTTAATTGATACCTCATTAGATTCATTTAATTTTTCTGCGATACTTTTATTTACCAATTTCCTCCTCAATTTTTCTGGTTATCTGCTATTTTAGATGATATCTAAACATTTAAATTACTACTGTTCCTTCCTTAACTACACTATCAACTATGTATATTCTCACATTTAGATTTTAACTTCTGTTTCATTATTTACCGCTGCAGTTTCGCTTAATTTTATTGATTTCATTCTTAAGCAAATTTTCAACTTCAGTTACGATTTCTCTCCAAAATTTAATTTTCTCAAATCTGATTTCTCCTTTTTTGGTAGTTATATCAGCTGCTAATTGGCTTTGTTGTTTATTTCAGTAGCAAGCTGTTCTTGTTTTCTAGACATTTCCCTAGTTATCTGATCCTGTTTTGCATTTATCTCTCTAGCTATCTCTTTTTGATCACTGGACGATTTCTTCTGCTTTTCAGTGATCTCCCTAGCTAATTTGTCCTGCTTTCTGTAATGCCCTCAGATGACTTTTTCTTTCAGTGGTTATCTCCAGTTTCATCTGTCTCAAACAAAATAAATCGTTCAGATGTCCCTGGTTATTATTATCCTGTTCAGTTCTATTCTGATTGTGTTCTCTGTCATATCCAATTCTTGATCTATTTCTCTATTCATTTTCTTTGATTTAATGTATAGTACTCTATCGCTTGTCAAATGCATATAACGTTACATTTAACTACTCGTTTTCCATAAAATATAGAGATTGTAAATTGACCTATTTAAAAGGTACTTATATTAAAAGATTGTAGATGTCACGTATGTCATCTTTATGCTATGCTTCTGTTTCTTTATATATGCAAATTTATAATCGTCGAATCTTTTTATATCGTGCGTTTCTTAAACTATACCGTTATCAATCCTCGTTAATGTGCATAAGTTTTTACTTCAATAGAACATGTTAGAGCATAGATATCTAAAAAACTGACAAAACTGCAGTTATATTGCTGTATTTGGCAGACTTTAGGGTTTAAAAAGTTTTAACGTATTTTTGAATCTCATCAAATGTATGAGGCAATGATTGTTTCGGAGTCCCCGAAGTCTAAAGAGCTGAGATTTTCTTCACTTTTCTTTTATCAGGACAAGGGAAACAGGAGAATAAACAAAGATATGACTAACGTCTGAAATATCTCCGCGTATATTTCTAACACAGATGTGTAATTTTCGCTGTATTGAATTGCAAATAAGCCTGTATGGAATTCTTATACAAAGAAGCGAATATCAAACAATGAAATGAAGAAAAACTGCACATTACATTCAAGATTATCTTCTAATTACCATAAAAAAAATGAGAAACATTTTTTGACATTATTTGTACATAAAACTTCAATCCTAAATATCACAGCGCTTCATTCATTTAACAATTCATGGATTTTATATACACTTTAAAATGTTAGTAATCAATTTCTTTTATTAAGCTTATACAGGGAAAGCACAAACTAATATTAAAATGTATACACATACTATCCAAAAATTCTTTATTTTGCACTAACAAAACCAAGTTGTTTCTTTTCATGTTATTTCTATTATTAGCTTTATGATAAAGTAATGGCAAGAAAATCTTTTTAAAAACATAAAAAGGAAAATTGATAACTTTAATCTTTCATCTCCGTTTCGCTATTAAGGTCTTCAACCCTTTAAATATCGAAAAAAAATAACTAAAAAGTAAATCAACTATTGCTTACTAATGCAAAGTTGCTTCAAGACAAGCCTAGATAACCATCGACAAACTCGAATGACCGTTGAATAAATGTGGTTTGTACTTTTAGATAAATCATTCTTTCTTGACATGGATTATGAAGTGCTGTTAACCCTTGCTTGATGCTTTTCTTTTTTTCTTTTCGCTTTACATAGGTAGTCAGTCTTTTCATAATCAATCGTATGTGATGGCTTTCAAAATTATTTATTTTGCACTAACACGAAAAAGAAGGGCGGGAGGGAGGGAGGAAGTGATGCGGGGAAGCCGATATCGCTTTAGACGGTAATCCCCAAGAGACCAGACCAGGACGCTCTGATGGTGTGGCAATCGGTAGTAAAATTTTGCGACGTCTAATTGCATCTTGCATATATATTGGAAAGATGAGGCTTCATTATGCCCGAAGGCACTTATTCCGCACAGGTTGAAGTTGGAGCAGATCAGAACCTGCGGCCACCCCCAAATTTTACAGGCATAAAGCAGTAGAAGGATCACGAGAGCTCGAACCGGCAAAGGAACCGGATCCCGGACAGCAGCATGGGGTACAGCGAGGTCGAAGCTCCACATGCCCTTATTTTCACATCGTCGCCAGGAAAGTTTCAAGTCATGATTCAGGATATTAATTACCCTGAAATTCTTGAATGTGTATCGAGACAGTTAATTTAGAACCTATTCACCAAATTATGCAAATTAAAAAATGCAGGTATCTTACACGTTTATGGACTCAAAAAATATAAACAAAATTCATAGATGGGAAAAATATGTTAACTGTTGTTATGCAAAACAATAGTTGAAAACAAACGAGTATAACTGTCATTGACAACTGAAGCCATAAGCGAGGTGAGTCGAACTCTACCGACGTTCTCGTGTTTGTTGCATTTTTACTAATTAAGCAACAGTGCTGCCAAACTTCTATGCTTTACAAACAAGAGGCAAAGGGTTTAGCAATTCAGTTTTCTAAGGGGATTTGGAAGATTGGCATTAACGCAAGTATCTGTCTTGACATGGCATTCCGAGCCGAAGTACAGTGGACAGGAATGTTAACGTATGTATGCAGAGTGCTCCAAAATCAGCTCCAAGAGTCGACCATTGCACAACTCCCTTAGCAGGTACATTTGTGACGTTCTGGGTAAGTTTTAAGTGCACTTTTCCGAACTTGAAAATTAGTTTCAGCGATCCAAATGACTCAGTTTGTATTATTACTATTGCTACTATTACTACTATTTATTTATTCATTTATTTACTTATTCATTTATTCATTCATTTATTCATTCATTTATTCATTGATTGATTGATTGATTGATTGATTGATTCAGTTATTTAGCTATCTATTTATTAGCTTGTGTTATAATAGAGCAAAGCTCAACGCAAAAAAGAAACACACAGTAAAACTTAAAATGAAGTATCTCTTAAGCTGCTATTAAATACGACATTGCAAAGGTTAATGTGATTCCGCATATAACCAACTGGTACAACTGAAAATCAGATGCGAATAATTCCTTTATTTGTTTCTTAAATTGTTTCTAAGGAAATCTTATATCTAGTTGTGTTTTGGTTGGAAGTTCGTAGTATTTGGCAATAACCTCAGAACGAGAAAACTTTTATGTGATGACGTTTTCGGGAGTAATGAATTGGACATGTACCTACCTGAGTTTCCACAGGTTGATCGCAATCCTCGCAGAGATGTTGCTGGTCTTCTCGGATGCTGCCGGCTGGTCCGCAGTGCTGCCACCTGCTGCGGCTTGATTTACTCGTTTCTGAGCCTACACCGGAATCATTTCTTTCGATTTCCGCAGAGCTCTTCCGGATCTGTAAAATAAGTTTAATAATGCATTTTATAAAGTAATGTTACAGCGTGAATGGAATAAAATATATTTATTCGTTTTTGGGAAGTGAAGAAAATATGACACTACGTTTAATCTTTGTGCCTTATTAATAGTTAATAGTCTTAATGGCCAACTGTGGCAAGACTTTGTGTACAAGATTTAACCCGTAGAAGGTGATTTTTCCCTCTATAGGTAGTATTCTTTCTTCCTTGTCATTAACCAGAGGAACAAGAAGAGGGGGGTCAATTTCGAAAACATCCTGGCAAAAAGCAGATTACGGTTACAAAGCACAGCATTCTTATGCACTTGAAAAACAATCTCAAGAATAGATCGCAATCACAGATAATATTATTCATTATTGAAAAATCTGTTGAAAACAAAGAACGTCAAATTGAGGAGCAGTGGAGGAGGGGGAAGCTATCTAAGGGTCAAAGAGAGAAAGAAGTAGAAGAAAATTGGCTTGCAAAGAAGGAAAAAAACGTGCAATTATGAACAGAAACTAACAAGAAAATAAACAGAATAAAGCAAAAATTTGATTATCGATATAGAGGTACAGAGATGGAATACATATCGAGATGCAAAGGCAGAGAAGGAAAGAACAGGTAGAACCGTTAAGAAATACATATCGCATTTGTTAGGCATCCATAATCCAGCAGTAATGCTGACCCGTTGACTCTCATGTTGCGTTGTCTCCTTCAACTGGCCAGGGAAGTTTTCACTCTTCCTCAGGCTATCGAAACACTTTCTGTTGCCCAGATACGCAGCATCAAAATAAAGGCCCAGTAAGTATTAAAAGAATCACTATAAAAAGGTGTCCATAATGCAAGCAAGTTTGCTGTGTTAAACGTTTCATAGCATAGAGACTTCTTCCAAACCACATCTCACAAAAGTGGGTAAATTTTATTGAGGGAAAAGCGAGAAAACTACCAAATATTTATTCGATATGCGTTCATTCAATCGATGTAGGAGTACTTCTAATTCACTTTATATATTGGGTAGAAAGAGCGAAGAAACAAATTTGTTTCTGTTTATAGTAAGTCCATGCACAGTCCATAATTGTTACACAAAATCTATATACAGTATACCTACTCTCGATTATTCTGGGGTAATGTACATTAGAAGATGCACGAATAATCGAAAAACCGGCAATTTAATGTTTTTAAGGTACAACATATACATGTAAATAGGAAATTTCTTTTAAAACTTATTTTCAAATATATATTCTTTCTTCAAAGTTTATTCAACTTCTGTAGAAAGATAAGTACTATAGGTCTGCTTATTTCTTGAAATAGCGATGTTGGTCTGCTTCTGAAAGGAGTTGGCATTTTTTTCGCACACCTCTTTGAATAGTCTGCACTCTAATCCCGCAATCATTGTCACGCAGCAGGTTATGCAGTGGTTTAGTGGTTAGACCACTCGGAATTTCACCAAGACGGCCAGGGTTCGATCACAGGCGACCGCAAATTGAGATTTAGGGTGGACAACACGGCGCTGGGGTAGGTTTGCTCCGGGATCTCCGGTTTCCCAGCCATCTTATTCCGCCGGTGCTCCATCTTCATCTCATGTATAATCAGTGTCACCGTCTGCGGTGCCGCACGTAGTAAAAGCGGGCGTTAAATACTACACACATTGTTACGCAGCGGGACAATGCTGTTAACTAGAGAAAAGCTGATAATCCGCACACGAATAATCGGGAGCACACTGTATTTAAGTCATAGTATTAGCTAGAACAAAATACTATAATTTGGCTATTTGGACATTTTAAACTGTTGAGTGCCTTACTTTTCTCTTCATAATCGCACATTTTAAATTCACCAAAAGAGTAATATAAGAGAGCAGAACTGAGGTCACATGAAGGATAATCGTAGCTATTTGAAGGATTTTCCTGTTATAATAAAATAAAGATCCAAGTTAAAGAGAGATGAGTTTGTGGTTACTGTACTGTATAGTCCTATACTTACAAAAGAAATGAGCCCCATGTTTCTCATATGTCTTTGCAACACATAGATAATTAAGATGTAACACTGACTAGAGCTCCCAGAAATTCCTCACCCTTCGCAAGAAAACAGGATTAAAGAATTAATTGTTCAGTATGAAATATCAAATGCAACAGAAATAGGAAAAACTGTCATACTGATTGACAGATTCATGTGAAATTTCTGCAAAGAAGGTACTTCATAAATAAACTTACGTAAATTTCTGTTCCTAAATACACAAACACACACACACACACACACACACACACACACACACACACACACACACACACACATAAATTCACACGTTTCCCTCTCATGAATAACGTAACTACATATGTATTATAAGCAGAACTTGCAGAAAGGCAACTAAGAAACACACTTTATTAATTTACAGGATTTTGTGGTATAACTGCGGGTAAAAGGCGTTAATGCTCGTCTACATATACTCGGTTACATCCATTTAGAGTTGTAAACTAATAGATCTCTCAGAACACTAAGTTTAGGTAAGTCATAACTAATCTGGTATGTTTTCTTTATAAGCATACAATAATTACCTTGTTTGGGGATGAAGGAGCTTCTCCCATGCTGTTGATGATGAGATTACAGCTGTCTTCACTGGAGTCACTAGCATTGCTAAGATGACTGACCCTACTGCTGAGTTCTCCAAGGTCCAGAGAGGACATTCTTTCATGAGAATGCAGATCTTCTTCTTGTGCCAGAGGTTTGCCATCCAGTATCTCCACTATCTCCACTATCTCTTCTCTGCCTAAACCATAATAAAGATCCTCCTCAGCTATTCCTCGTTCTTTCGCCCCCTCTAAATAGTTGAGGATATCGTATTTAGAAGCTCCTTCAAAAATAGATCGTGAGCTTCGCTTGTCATCATCTAGTAAATTCTCAAGACAGGGAGGAGGGGATAGTGGCAATGGGGGTGGAGTGTCAGGTATCTCTTCATATATGGGGTCCTTGATGCTTTCATAAATATTCTCTGCCTCGTTCTCCGGATCACCTTTCTCCAAAGTCGCGTCTTTGGGAGCTGGGGAAAGGGTGGAGCCAATACCAATCTCACAGCCGTCTTCACTTTCAAGATCTCCTTCATTCTCATGATCTGGAGAAAGGGGAGCCGCTAATACCTCCTCTTCAGCTACATCTAAAGACTCCCCATTTGGGGTCTCGCCGACGGGTAGAAAATCCTCTTTCACTTCACATTGCTCTGGTTCGATAGGAGACTGATTTACAGCTTCTTGACTCTGTTCAACTTCCTCTGAAAGCTGAAGATCCTCCTTTAACTCTGTTGATGCAGTGGAACATAAGTGCGAATCTTCTATAACTTTGGATGCTGGAACACTCATCAGGTAATCTCCTTCTTTCATCTTCTCACTGTCATCCATGACCACCGCTGACGCTGCGCTACTATTGTCATCAACTCTGCCGCATACATGTGGTACTAGGTTTCTGCGCACAGCTTCTACAGGGTTCATGAGTACATCTGAATCATCACTCAGCACTGGTGTTATATCACCTCTAGATTTACCAGAACACACCATAACACAAGACTCCTGTGCAACATCCGAAGCAACTATCGTCACATTATTCTTCACATACTTGACGTTACTGACAGTGGACTCACCCGAAGATTCCAGAACTAGCAGTGTTTTTTGTGGTAGAGGTTGCGGGTCTGGCGATACTGGTATCACCATACTTAAGGAACTGTGGGACGTTTTAGGAACTTGTTCCGATGAGTCGAACGAGGAAGTCGGTGAGATCGAACCTACACTGATTGTTACTCTGTTGCATTCCCCTTCGTTACCCCCCGTTATGAGTATTGACGAAGTCTTCCGACTTCGCTTGGCAACATCTTCGGTCTCAGGAGCAAACACTTGTAAACGGTGCACGTCTGGAGATCCAGGGCATACAGTCACTATGGTTCGCACCTTCTCCATACCTGCTTCACTCACAGATGTCATAGAAGTGTCCAAGGATGCCGGAGAAGAAAGACGTTTTTCAGCATCCGTGGTGTCAACGCGCAGGATCACCTTTGGTCCTGGATCGCTGTATCGTTGCTCTCTTCTCTTAACTACTCCATCGCTCTGAGAAACTTCAGGTTTGTCAGAATCTTCTGGTCTAGCTAGAGTATGCTGCTCTTCTGCTTCCATGGGTACACTTGGTGCTTGCTTCTTCTCACTGCCAAAACGTTTACTTGTATTCTTTTTCGCCTGGCTGTTCATTTCCTCTATCTGGCGCTTAGTGAAGGGAAATATCTGCCTTGGTGGCAGAGAAGGTACCTCAGGAGTGGAAGGTGGAGGAGGTGGAGGAGGAGGTTCCTTAGGCCGAGGTCTTCCTGGGCTCTGCAACCGTCTCGGACGTGCCTCTGAAGAAGGGTCGCTGAATACTTGGCGGATATCAGGACGTCCAGGACGATGTCGCAACCTCATTGTGTCCTGAAACAAAGGACCTTCCTCGCTGTTTCGGCTCAATGTGTTACGTTCCGCCACTCCTCGGAGGCTCCCGCCACGCTCGCTGTGACTTCGGCGTAGATGTCCTCCACTGCAAGAGTGTTGTTTCACACCTGAAAAAGCAAGACAAATATAACTTTACTTTTTAAATAGACAGTCTTAAGTTAGAATACCCTTATATTAAAACACATTTTCCTCTTTAGAACAATTTATGTAATTATTTGGACATGTTAAGCCTTAAAGAAACTTAGGCGATTACATCCTCCTTAATTTTTACGAAAATGTGAAAAAAGTGATTCAGGTAATAATACAACCATCATATTCTCCAGCAACAACAGAAAAAAATGAAATACTAGATAATTTATCTCAGCCCCCTGGCTCTGAAGCAAATATACTTTTTCGCAGTTTCCATGAATTATTTGTAATCTTACTTCCTTCTTGGCAAGTATCATTTCCTAAGATGTTTCTGCTAACGTTCGTACATGGTGGTGGCTAAAAAGAAAGCTCTTACACGTATTCTGTTTCAGATAATGGTGTAATGAAGATAACCACTACCAGTGAAAGCTTGGTGTGTGTATATATGCTACGTCCTTAGACTGAAGTACACACTGCCGTTATTTTATATTTATCTTCTGAAAGAATCATGTATTTGTTTACCTGGCCATATTATGCTTTTCTGTTACGTTTGGACCTACATTGACGAAAAAATGCAACACCCTTCAGGACTGTGCTAATTGAAATATGTGCATAGTTTGTGGATATTGAGGAGTTATAGTATCGGTGAATTAAGTTATAATATTTGTTATCATATGATGTTATGATGTATTATTTACTTTTAACTTAATCCTATATTAAAGTAAGCTATCCTTGATGGCGCTGTTTTTGCTTTCCTTCAGTGTACATTGGCCTCTAAATACCAGGCCGATGTTTTTAAGTAGTTATTTCTGTGTATTTGTATTAATGTGCCATTTTCATTTGCAATATTTACATTTAATGCCTAACCTGAAAAACAAAGATACAAATTAAGAGTTAAAATGAAGCTCTCTAAAAGTATAAAATTAATGTCTAAAGTGAATTAATTAACTGTGTGATGTTTAAGCAAATCGTAATTTTTGTCTCACCCGCAATCGTAAACAAATGACAAAGGGAACATAACTGAACAGAAATCAATCCACAATTGATTGATATCCAAGGTATTCTCCAAAGATATATCTCAAGTTCATGATTACGTATACGAGTAGCCAGGGTACGACTATATTACAAAGTATGTACGAAGCAACATAGTGACTGTTATGGAGGCACAAAATTTTAAATCAACCTGAAGATACACTGCAATTATTGTTTCATTTCTCTAGTGGGTGAAATGTGAACGGAGCGAATGAAAAATACAAAAGAACACTTTTTAAATTCACCATTTTGAGAGCTTATTTACTGAAACGCAACAGTTCTTTAGGAATAGAATAGTAATACATCTCTGATAATGAAGTATTTTTAACAATGCCTCATAGCATTGTCCTCACGGGACGACTTGCAGGAAAAGAGTGAAAGCTGCACAAAATTTGAAGGCAGTGAAGCACTTTAAAAATCATTACTCTTTCGGTTTGTAAAAGTTTTTGGGTTACGAAAAAAGAAGAGTATACAAAAAGAGCAAATAAATAAAAAATTAATTAAGGGTCCAGTATATTTAGAAATTGATGAGAAACTAGGTTGACGAAGATAAAATATGAAAAACGCACGAGCATTTGTCTTTGTAAACGGGCTTCCTTGGACGAATCTCGCCTTTAGAAGTTCAATTATCAAATGTACACCAAACGAGATGGTCCCCTGGAAACGTGAGGCTTGCATTCGGGATATACGAATTCGAAATCCGGTGACCAAGGGGATTTCGTGGTTTCTCCAGGTCGGTAGGTGATTTCTCGAGCAGTTCCCTGCTACCACGGCTTTCCTGTCCATCACTTCCTATACCCATTTCCTTAATCATAATCTGTTTCAGATCTGGTGTCCATATTTATTATTTAAACAAATAACAATGGTACAATTAATTCTGAAGCCTGCTTGAATTGAAATCCATAAGCTCCAAAATAAGAATAAAAGGAACAAATCCTCAAAGAGAGAGAGAGGGGAGGAGGGAGAGAGAGGGAGGGAGAGAGAGAAGCCAAACTAATAATGATAAAATAAGTAAAAATAGATCGAACTGCTCACAAATCCGTCCTTCGGATGCTTGCTCAATGACCAGGCTTCCCTGATTTGGAACATAGGGGCGGGCGGTCTTATTTTGGAAACTTGGGACCTGTGCACGCTTGCGATCGTCACTCACAGGGACACCACCGTAATATCTTTGATCGAAGATGCTCCATTAGATAGTAGGGACGTGAACTAAAGCCAACGCCAATATTTTACGTACCTTCAACACAAAATGCTTCGTGAATGGGATTTATGTAGTTCTAGTGTTAATACTTTATTCTAGGAAATAAATCTAAATTATTCTTCAACAGTCTTTTAAATCAGATATATCAATTCCTTATAATTAGTTTTTATGAAATATGAAGAGTTTAGATACCCCAAGAAGATCACTCCCATTAATTAATGTCTGCAGGCTCTAAACTGCCTGTATATTTCTGAAACTGCACATTAGTAAGACAAATATGTCTCATACGCCAAGGCAAGTCCATGCAGCCCGCCGCGGTCGCGTAGATGGTAGCGTGTTTGCCTCACGTTCAAGAGGTACCGAGTTCGAATCTCGGTCAGGGTGAGTTACCTGGATAAGGTTTTTTCCGTTTTTTTTTCCTTACCCTTCAATATGAATGTCGGGTAACTCTAAGTTCCATGGACCCTGGACTCATTTGAGCATCATTTCACCCAATTCATTCATCGTCTGATATGACTTAACGTTGGAGCACGTAAATTAAAAACAAAAAAGTCCATGCACGTTCTAATCCTGTATCTTTTTAGGTAAATCCTCCTCAGAATCCAGGCAGCTTTAAAGCGTAATACGAAACTGTTTCGCTTTCCTTTACTTTTTCTTATTCTTCTTTAAAGTTTGCTCATTATGTACACTTTTTTATGTAATCATAACATGAAAGTTCGTCAACAGTAAAAGCGATCCAATGTTTGGAGCGATGTACTGATTCAGATGCAATGAAATATTTTAAGATACAAGTATGAAGCTCTGAGTGTGACGTTCATACAGAACGTTATGCGGCATACACGCCAAAAGCAACCTTTTCTAATTCGATACACTTAAATGTATGCGATGAAACAATGAATATATAAAGCATTTACGTATATGTATTTTAAGAATTGAAACAGTCACACTTATTGTCTGTATTACCCCCTTTCCCCAATCAGGCACTGGATGATGCTTAGCTCCGTGGGTAGTGATACTATTTGCATTTCTACACCTAATATTATGTTATATACCTACTTGTGAATTTAAAGCGTTTATATCCTGAATCTCTATGGTTCACGTTGCAAACTCTATTATCTTCATTGGGTAATGTTGAATGGCAGTCAATAATGGCAGCCAATCATGCCATATTTTTAAAAAGAATTTAACTTTTTTTGCTAGAGCATGGAAAACAGGATATTGGGCATCAGTCTCATGGAAAAAGTGCAAATCTTGGAGCTGAAAAGGAAAAGACTGATATTGCTTAGATGAAGTTGGGGAGAACACGTGGCAGGGATCCCTAAAGAAAGACGATCCGAAGCATCAGTGAGGTGCCTGATACCCACCCACTGTACGAAAGAAACATTCTTAAGCTTAACATAACTGAAAGAAGAACAAAGAAATATGAATAACAGACATCAACAAATAACAACTACACTTCATAATGCAAAAATATTCATATGGACTAGTTCACCATTTTACTAGAAGGACCTCGCCCTTTAGGGACACCATGGGCTTATCTTGTCGAGTTAGTTATTTAATTTTTGTCATGAATTACCATAAAATTTTGAATGTTCATTATGAGAAAATATTGTTATAAACTTTTAAAGCTGATTTTACTTTTCAAGTTTCTTTAAATACTATCAAAGTTTTCATGAGCATTTGACTTTCTGAATATGACATCCGGTATAGTAAGCCTCTCAATCCCGTGTAAAATTATTCTCGCGCTAAACGATATATGTAAGTTGAATGCATCTCTAAAGTGAAGTTTGAGATAAGTGAACCACACAAGACAAGAATTGTTCCCGCAGCAGACAGGTTCTGTGGGAAACTATACTTATGTGCTGAATTTTACGAGCGTTTTGCTTTGTTAGTAAAGAGGAATTTATCAGCTTTATGCTGGACCAGCCATAACCAGACCGGATGGAATGTGAAGTACAGGAATTGCGCTCTGCAGAACGGAAATCGGGACATCGACCCTCGTTTAGGTATGAGGTTCACCTTGCCGCTTAGGATACAATAGAGGTCTTTTTGTCTCTTTCGATGTCTGCTTCAGGAAGGACACTTAGAGGAATTCTCATAAGATTTAACCTAGGTGAATGAACCTTCTACATTTTGCAGATGCTGATAGAAATATGGAGAATAAATAATGTATGACGTTAAATTTCAGCAGCATAAATTATGTAATTGAAGCAAGCTAGAAAAGCATGCTAATTTAATAATTCGAAAATGATACGATTTTAGTACCTGAAACAGGTGTGTTAATATTACTGTTCAAAATGTCAATGTTTGCTTATGCATTTGCAAATGCACTTCTCCTATATAGCTGACAAAGTACAACTACTGTCAGATGTTTGCTTTATCACTACCTACAAGGTAAGTATTGCATTCCACACAAAAATTGCATGTTGGGATTTCAGCGAATATACAAATTTTAAGACTACCGAATCTCAAAGTGGTTCAGTTAGACAGGCCTGAATTACAGGGTATAAATTTTGCGAATGGTCGATTTCGATAATTTTGAATGTAGGATAGACTTGCTTCGTTCACACAGTGAACGAAAGCTAAAAACGTATCAAAAACTTTTATACATTTACATCCGTAATTGCAGGTAATTATTTGTTTCAGAACTTAATACAATTGTTCACGGGACACATATGAATGCATTTTGCAGGAGCTTAATGTTAACTATACCACGTATTAGAGGTCACTTCAATGTTTTATGCATTTCACCATACTTAAACGGATATAATAGGTACACCTGCTGGTTCCGTCTGCATTAGTGAAAGTGTTTGGATTTATAATGCTTTTTCTTTCTTTCCACGCTTAAAATACAAGGAGAAATCTGGCCTTAGCTATGCAACGTTTTTACACAGTTAAGCTAAGCATTAAACATTAATTTCTCTCTTAACGTTGCACGCTATTATCACAGATATTTCTTAAGACTCACTTGAAAACTGAGCTAAGCTTTACGTGTATCCACTTCCGAGACAAGCACAGGCAATTCTCGAAACTACTTACTAAATCTTCAAGGACTGGAGTGAACATCTAATGCGTTAGTCACAGGTCTTTCTCTACACATTATACAAATTATTCATACAAAGCCTTGCTTTTCTAATTCATGTTAATCGCGATACTTTACGGACAACGTAGTTTCAATACAAAAGTATAGTAGATACACAACGGCATACGACATTCAGCTGTTTTGTGTACATCTGCCCTGATAGGTATTCGAACGCAAACAGTATCAACACAACACTAATGGAACATGCATCGCTTAAATATTGGAAAATTAAGTCGAAGAGCGAATATAGAATACTATAACACGATTGATGTTACTAATTAACTTATTCTGACATAAACTGTATATTTAACGTGCTATTTTAGGTATTGTATTGTAAGTATAATGACGTGTAAACTTCATTAATTTTATATAACTGAAAAAAAAACTGTAAGATGAATACAAATGTACACTCACTTTTCCTGTGTAAGTTTTGTCAATTCCCTGAAGTTATATAAAATTAATAAAGTTATACAAGAATGAAGATAGTTAATAGGTTCTTAAAACTGTCAAAATATGCATTTCATTATGTGTATACGTTAAGTCAGATCGAACGATGAATGGAATGGATGAAATACTGCTAAAATGAGCCAAGGGTCCATAGAGCTTAGAGTTAACCAACGTTCGTCTTTTAGAATAAGGGAAAACCCCGGATAAAACCTTATACAGGTAACTCACCCTGACCGAGATTCGAACTCGGGACCTTTTGAACGTGAGGCAGACATGCTACCATCCACGCTACCGAGGCCGGCTTTCATTGCATATATTAATATCTGAAATGGTTATGTAATTTTTTAACATAAATTAAAGAATTTCCTGTACGTAAAGGAATAATTTGGGATTTGGGGAATCTACTTGAAAATTTTCGCCTGGCGCTCCTAGTTTCCAGCTCAATTTTGAAATTCTATAATTATCCGATTTAATGTTTGATTTTTGGTGTTACAGACATACAGAGACAAAACAGTTTTAGGAATACTTATTTTGAAATCAAGAACCTTAATATGTGTATTTACGATGAGATCTTGATAACAGATTTTTGGGTGGAATGCAGTGCATCCTTTCCTATACAGAATAAACGACAGAAAAACTAAAAACTTTCTAACATTTAAATTTGCCAATCTCTTAAACTGATTGCAAAAATTAAAATGTTTGAACGCGCTCTTTGCCTCCCAAAAGATACAAAATAACTTGATGCTAAACTCATATGGCATTCGGAAGTCATTTTAGTTTTGTTTAACAGAAGCAATTTGCCTAGATTATCAAGAAATTATGCATATGACAATCTTTCTTCTAGCGAAAAGTGTTCAAACTCAAGAAAGCTATGAGGCGAAGGGGTTAATAACCACCCCATTAATGGATTAAGATTAAGTAATAAACAGGATCCAACAGCTTGGTGACCACGGTGTTTGAACGTAGAAACTCTAGGTACCTAACCTAGCACTTAGAGGAGTACACTTTAGAACATAAGTTATGCAATGAATGTATGTTTTTACTGTAAACAGAGTGATTTTACTGCAATTATATTAAGTGTGTTCACTTTGGTTATAATACATTTTTATCTATCATAACTATCCTCTAAATAGCCTTCGGTGCATAACAAAAACGGCTTCTTAGGCTAACATCAGCGCAACGAAAATGACTTCGGTTCCCGAGTCATAGAAAATGTAAAGTGTATAACACCACATAAGATGCAATTGGAAGTCAGGCCAACTGCAGCTACAGAGGAGTCTAACTGTAATAAAATTACGAATCATCTTTTAGCTACCTGAGCTTGGCATGTTGGTTTTCCATGCCTACCTTGAGAGTAATGATAGCTTCGCGCGCCCCATTGTCACCGATAATGGGTGGCAGTCATTCGTTTAAATAAATATACTTGCGAAATGTTAAGTTTCGATCTTCTGTCATTCTCGCCTGTTTGAGTTACAGCGGAGGGATTAAAAAGAGAACTAAACTTTTCATATGGACCATGAGAATTAAAGTTTCAAAAGAAGAACTTTTTAGACGAGCCATAGTTGGATTCTACTAATTCTTTTTGAACATTTTAAAAAGGTAAACATTTTACTTTACCACTGAGCATCACAGATGAAATGGAGAACTGTACCTACATCCACTTCCACTTGACGTACATAAGACTGGACAGACAAAATTCACACATAATTTTAAGATTATAGTTAATGAACAGGTAACTTCTATTAAAAGTTGAAAAGTACATAATAAATATTACGTTGACAGTTATTATTTAGTCTAAGACCTAATCAATGCAATTTTCCTCTAATGTATTTATCACAGTTTCCTTAATCGTTCTGTTAGGCACTCTTCTGGTTTACAAGTACACATAATCCTTGTACTTATCGTTGATGCCACTTAAGACCGCTAATAAATATCAATGAATGTAGAGTAGTAAGAAAGTGGGGGTGGTGGAGGGGGGATTGAAGGTTTGTGGCGCATTTCGATAACAAAATTCTCAAAACTCTCAAAACTATAAATCAAGCATATAGCTTCCTCTTCTTACTTGCACTCTGAGTTAACTGCTGAAAGAATTTCCGTTTAAGAACTACTTAAGTACATAAAGATTCATCTTTTATCAGAAGCAATGTTTATTCCAGCATACGTACGTTCTAAAGTGAATGTTTATAAGGCTCAAAACGGGCAGAGGGTATAGAATGGTGTGTCGTGGCAGTGAGGGAAAGTAGTTCCGTTTTTTTAAGCGTTGCAGAACACCAAATGCCCTGAAGGCGGAATTGCCGTCACACACCTGTTACAACTTGCAGAATTATTTTAGATGGGAGTCATCAGTTAGCAAATATCTAAAATTCTTGCGATGCTTAAATATTGCATTTCTTTATCTCCAGCGACAAGGTTGCAAAGCTTTATCACTCCAGGACCTTAAAGGCATATTTCGTAGTGTTTTCCAATGCTTCACTAGCAGCATAAATGCCGATACATGGGGTATATAGCAACATATTACATTCATTCTGAATTTAAATTGCTATAAAAACTGTAAGCGAAATATCAATGTCTTTTTGTTTCCCTTAGGTTAAATTACTTTGCGTGGACACTTCCACTAAGAAACTGGTCACTTGTCTGCCATATGTTAGCCAAAGGCATAAAACGGCATGGTTATCTTCTACCAACCAATAAATCAGGAGTGCCCAAACCGCAAGTTGCATGCCAACCGCAGACGAATTTTCAGGGACTGGCCGAGAAAAAGGTTCTATTTACAGCACATGTAAAACAAACCATATGTGCGTCCCTATAATTAGTAGCTACTATGCTTTGAAGCAGTGTTAGATTATTCGTTTGGAAAATAATTAAACAAACACATTCCAATATGATAATTACCGTTATTTTTTACACTTCTTCAAATATATTGTAAAATGGGAGTATTGCACAGTTATTAATATTGCACGGGAGTAAAAGACGTTGCTTAGCAACAAATATAATTTGCAATGAATCGGCCGTAAATAGTTTAGGAACTATAGCATCATAAATGGAACCCGGATTTCTAAGCGAAATGCTTATAAATGGTTTTTTGTTGTTGCTAAAATACGGGGTTTGCTTTCTTATTTTATACCTTTAATTAAAATAGCTTGCCTTATCCAAATCATGTAAATTTGAAAATCAACTTTCACGTTTAGCCATCATTTTATCATTCAGACGGTTTCGTCTCGATGAAACAGGAACCGATATAAAGACGTAGATCTTCTTGACTCTAGCGTAAAGAGTTTGTGCTGTCGCCGATTAGAGTTCAAAACTTTCATGAAGTCCTTCAAAATTTGTCTTTACCTCCTCAGAGCCCCAACTCCTCCAAAATACCTGATATTATAACACAGTTGGATGCTCGAAATAATACCTTGGAACATTCACTTTCTTTGATAGATAAAATTTCAGTAACCTTATCTTCAGAGACACACGGTATTGTTGAAACTGCCATTGAGAAACTCCGTAATATATTAATGAAAAACCCTGGTTACGAAACACGGCCTAAAATTTCTAAAACGCTTTCTGGTACAGAAACGTATATCGAAGAGGGATTTACTCAAGAAGAACTGTGGTGCTTTTCACATGTTCCAGTAACGTCATGCGACGTTGAGAGATCCTTTTCACAGTATAAAATATTCTTCACTCACAAACGCAGAAGCTCCACACAAGAAAATCTCAAGAACGTCCATTGTGTACTGTAACAAGCTTACGCAAGGTAAGAATTCCATGAAACAATATGTTAATGATTAAATTTTAATTTTTTATTTGCTTATTTGTTTAAATTAATTGCCTACATGCTTGCTTATTTCACCATTTGATTGTGCTTACAAATTCAGGCTTTAATCATAACACATCTGCAATAGTAAGATAACATGGGTAGCTTGATCTAGCGATGTGTATCATCTTAATGTATAAACGACATTCGTCATAATATGACCAACGCATTCACAACAACTAGTGCAGTCGAGTTTGGGTAATTATGTGGTCTCCAAATATCCCCGGTGTTAATACTTTCCTTGGGATGCACACCGATCCACGGATTTTACGATTTTATTCAAGCATTCAATAGTCTGATGAGTATCTATCATGCATGAAAGGAATGAACTATGCCATATACTTTGCGGAAGTTCAATACGAAGACTTTGTATAACCACATAACACAGAAAAACAAATAAGAATATTTCTCATATTATAGAGTTGTTATTTACAAAAGGGAAACAATACATTACAATGAATAATTCCTGTTAAACACTCATATACCATTAAAGAAGGTATTTGATGCTTTTCAAGGCAAATATTGCATCCTTATTAACTGGTTTTAGCATTCAGGCAAATTTTAAGCTACCTTCTTAAAACCACTTGTGTGGCCAAACACTTATGCACTTGATGTCTTTATTTATTTTCTGATCTTTATGAAATGTCATTTTGTTTCTCAGCCTCAACTCGAGATTCTTAAACTTAGGGGTACTATATTCCATCAAAAGAGGCCATATCCATATTTCTTCACTTGAAATACAGGTTTTAGGGGTTCCCAAAACTCCTCCAAAAGATGCGCTTGTTTATGTGACTTTCTGAATAACATAACTAAAAACGAACAACGGTTGATGGCAGGATTGATGTTTAAATGAGCTCGGTCCTCTGAGCAGAGAGTTATCCGATATTTTTCCTACATGGATATGGCAAAATCCCACTAAAATCTTATCCATGCGGCTCATTCCAACAAACCAACCCTCCAGGTTAGAAAATACAGCATAGCCCCGCATTGTGTAAATCGGGTAAGTCAAGTGGCTCTTAAGGATTCAAGAATTCAAGGAATTAACCACACCCTCGATAATACTTTACAGAGAACAATTTTCCTAAATATTCCTATAAAGATTTTTTATATAACTTAACATCCTTGGGCCCGCCTCGGTAGCGTAGATGGTAGCATATCTGCCTCACGTTCAAGAGGTCCCGAGTTCGAATCTCGGTAAGGTTTTTTCCGGGGTTTTCCCTTATCCTTCAAGACGAATGTCGGGTAACTCTAAGCTCCATGGACCCTGGACTCATTTGAGCATCATTTCACCCATTTCATTCACCGTCCGATATGACTTAACGTTGGAGGACGTAAATTACAAAAAAAAAAAAAAAAAAAAAAAAAAAAATTAACATCCTTCAACGCAGCCGCGCCATCGCTGAATGGTTAGAGCGCTTGGCTCTCACCAAAGCGGGCCGCCTGGGTTCGATTGCAGGTGACCGCAAAATGAGATTTGTGGTGGAAAACATGTCACTGGGGTGGGTTTTCTCCGGGTCCTCCAGTTTCCCCCGCCAGCGTTCTACCGATTGCTCCATCATCAGATCTCCTATCATTTTCACTTCTGGCTTTGGGCTGATCACTCATTTCGGAATCTCTCTAATCAGGAAACCTCTGATGCTCAATCCATTACCTACGGGCCTAGAGGTTGTGCGGTTCAGAAGGCCCTATGTTCCACTTAAAGGAAATACAGGCATGCATTCATTCATTCAACACCCTTCCACCGAGTTGGTCACATAGAAAAGTAAGTGACTGAAATGGGCGAAATGACGTTCAAATTGACCTTAAAACTTAACGAAATTAATCTTTTAAAGATGAGAGGAAATCTCCGAATAAACCAATCCGGATAGCCCAGCTTAACCGAAACTTGAGCTCGGGATCTCTTGAATGCGAGGTAGATATGCCATACTCATATAACGATTTTAATAAAAACTTCATGTAAGAGGTCCGACAAACAAATAATATGTCTTCAATTGAACTAGCGAATGACTTGGCGGTAACATCAGTCCTTTCATTCAGGAGTTCTATTCCCGTCTACCGACCTTCTGACCTGAGCTTTTCCGTGGTTTCTCTTTGTCGCTTGGCGAATTTCCCTAATCCACAGATTCCTTTCATTCCCATCCTAATTTCTTTGCATTGTAATCCTTCAGGTTTGGTTGTCAGCGCGGTGGTTCGAGCATATGCAGATAGATGGTGCGAATGCCTGCGCTATGTAAACCGTCCCTTGGCCCCACTTGAAAGAACTTTATGCCGCTGGCCATACCCTAGGGTCACTTCGTCGCCCTCTCTTAAGGTGGTGGCGAGGTTTCGGTGGTGCACCGGGCGGCCATCTGTTAAACTTTTAGGGACTTCTGCGCATCTCTGTGGCTCCGCTGTGTCCCCGTCCTCATCTCTTCCTGGGGGTGATAGCCTACAATAGATCCGTACCGGGTCTCAGTGAACTAGGTGTTCCCCTTCCTTACATTCATACACATCGTATCTTCATTTGTTTATAAATAGCACATTAAGTTCTCTTAATGAGTAACTCTTCTCTGTAGGAGGAAATAGGTACACAGTTTCGTCCAAGCGATTCCTTTCGCAGCACTAGTCAGTTTTAAAATGTTCTGTTTTGTTCATTTATAATATTTTCTCTACCACCAAATGACAGTAAGTAGAGGAACTGGTATATTTCACCAACAAATTCGATAATGGGATTTCACTTTCAAAATCCACTGGATCAAAAAATAAAACACTTTTACAGAAAGTTTCATGCGCATCTGCTTGTCTGTCTGTGAACAGCATAACTTAAAAACTAAAAGTCGGATTCACACCAAAAGTCATATTAGGCAATGTTTAAGCTTACCAGCAAAGCTTATAAAAAAGCAAGTGATTTCTTCATCGCAAAGCTATTCTCTGTATCGATCAATTTTCGTTAATTTACAGTTTCTCACAATTTCTCATATTTTAATTGTCATATATTTAAAATATTTGCATGACCAGTTAAATTTTTAAATTTGCATGACCTTGAAATTTCTGCGAACTGTCTGTGAGGACAAGTATTAGGTTGCTAATGTGCTGCACGGTAACTGCTGCACTTAATCATGTTTAATGTTTAAAACGTTAAATATGATTAAACAGGTCTACTAAAGAACAGAATACGTGATAACTTTAATGAACCCGAAACCAAAAACACCCTCTATTAAAACCAGCACATTCTGAACCCATATCACCACTAAAGTACTCTTTGTTAGTTTCTCTACCACGTAAGTACCTAGTAAGCAAAGGAAATATAATAAACAATAATAATAAATAATGTTATAGAAATAATAAATAATAAATAATGTTATATTATTATTATTATTATTATTATTATTATTATTATTATTATTATTATTATTATTATTATTATTATTATTATTATTATTATTATTATTATTATTATTATTATTATTATTATTATTATTATTATTATTATTATTATTATTATTATTATTATTATTACTATTATTATTACTATTATTATTATTACTATTATTATTATTATTATTATTATTATTATTATTATTATTATTATTATTATTATTACTATTATTATTATTATTACTATTATTATTATTATTACTATTATTATTATTATTACTATTATTATTATTATTACTATTATTATTATTATTATTATTACTATTATTATTATTATTATTACTATTATTATTATTATTATTATTATTATTATTATTATTATTATTATTATTATTATTATTATTATTATTATTATTATTATTATTATTATTATTATTATTATTATTATTATTATTATTATTATTATTATTATTATTATTATTATTATTATTATTATTATTATTATTATTATTATTATTATTATTATTATTATTATTATTATTATTATTATTATTATTATTATTATTATTATTATTATTATTATTATTATTATTATTATTATTATTATTATTATTATTATTATTATTATTATTATAGAAAAAAGTCCACATGAGTGTGTATGTGTGTGCGGCATAACTAAAAAACCAAACATCAGATAAATACCAAATTTGGTATTTAAGTTCAATATCTTCCAAAGATATGCGACACGAAGATTTTTAAGAGAATCCCTTGTCCCAGGTTACTCTTTACGTGGAATAATTTTCCAATTTATTTTGATTTTCTAAAGGATTGATACAAGCAGTTTTATTTAAAAACTGTATATTTAAGATGTTTCCATGAAAAATAAATCGTATATCTTGAAAATTTTGGAAATAAATTGTGACGAAGTCGTCTTCTTTCGGGAGAATAACTCTAAGTGGAATTTTTAACAGGTAAACAAGAAATATTGGGAAAACTGCACAAAATGTGTGTAAATATGTAAAACATACAATTTATTTGAAATAAAGTTTTATGGCTTCAGTCATTTCAAAGTGTCCGTTATTATTTATTGGTATGAATTTCTAAACACTTATCATTTTTTATGGAATTTCAAGACCAGCATATCGCAAGCATGAACACGCACAATGTCTCATGAACATAGCTGTACTTCTAAGCATAAATGAGGTGTTTATGTACCTTGCGCTTAAAATCTAACTATTGGTTTGTTTTGCTTATGCACCTTATACATATAACAGAAGTAACATAAGACAATATAACTATTTTTGCAAATGTTTTTCTCGATTAACATTATCTACTTAGAAAATTAAGCTTTGACAAGATCAGTATATAGAAATTATATAAAAATAAATAACAGTGGACAGAAAAGTAAGTGTACATATGTTGATGGGAATTGTTATTAATGTAGGCCGCCGTGTGCAAAATGAACAACCATAAGCTCCACCCAAGAGAATGACTTCATGTATCATTCATTGTAGGATAATGGAGAAAGGAAACGACGTGTGACACGAAGAAGCGTGATCTCTGCTTAGAAACTGTCACACCAGATGTGAGAACTCCCTAGGTTTATCTTGTCACTTGTTCCAAAAAGGTTTAACTGGCAATGAGTTTTGTTATCTCCTCATTAACGAGGTTCCACTTTCGTAAATTACTTTCCGCATGCTACGGAATATCTAAATAATAGTATTTAGAATGCTGACATGTCATTAATCTACAGTTAAAATATCGATTCTTCGTAACAGCAGAGACTGGGGCTGCAACACTGAGTTAGTTTGTACAAGCATCAAATTAGTTAAATTTTTACACAATTACTTTTCATGCGTAACTGTTGTCGGTCTCTTGCATACATTTAACTGTGCCTTGCTTTATTGGTTATTTAATGCATTTTTGTCGAAACTCTCCGTTTTTACTTTACTTCCTCTACCGCTTTGTAGAGAAAGTATTACATTCCAACCAAAAATTTGTCATTTCTCCGCAATACGTCTATATCGAAGTCAAATAAATACAAATTTTATACTCAAACAGTTATACTATATTTAAGGACGCCAGATGAACTCTTTTAAGAAAATTTCTTCACTCAACTTACCTTGTATATTAATACATTTTTTTCCCTCAAATGGTTCTAATAGTTTTGATTAAATATCATATCTTTAATACAAAAAAATGAAAAATACCATGTATATATTGAATGCTCTGTAAATAACTTATGACAACCTCATTATTTTGAATGAATGTTGTACAAAGTTGTGTAATTGGAAAACCATATGAGGTGAAAAAATCCTCACCGCACAAAAATGTAAATATCGTTAAAATATAACTTATGTCAAATATATAGTATGTGGTATTAGCCAGTTTCAAAATATTCGTCGCTATTGGTTTGAATTTGTCAATGCTTTTACCATACATTATTGAACTGCTAAGCAAGCATTTCTTAGTTTCTCGTGCTGTCATGTATACAGTGTTAACTATTGCTTCAGTTTCATTAATACGTTTTTACGTGTTAACTAGTGAAGCCATTGCACGTTTGAAATGTTTTATTTAATGACGTTTCCTCGGGGTTCATCGTTTCTTTATCTCTCTATTTTTCGAACTGTCGTTTTCTTTTTCTTAGCATTCAGTTTTCCATACTTAGCCATGCTTTTATTATATCGTTTAATCTGTTTACATTACTCATATGTTACCGTCCTCTCGTGGGGCACCTAAAATAACCTTAAGTGTAATAAAGAGGCCTCTGAAAAACATTAAGAAACTTTTCATGCTCAATGTGAAATGGGACACTGAGAAACACAGCATTAAAGAACATCCATAAATAAAAACTCAGTATTCTTATTTTATGTCTGAAATTACAGCTCTGGCAGCCCATTTTAGGACATCGGCACTTTCAAATATTTTGCAAAATATAATTAGTAAATTACTTTGTCGCAATAGATTTCCTCTTTTATTCGGGTTATATGTTTTCTTTAAAGATAGTATTTAGCTGAAGAAGTGATATATAACAATATAAAAGTTATTAAAGCGCAGCTTATTCTAAAAGGTTAAAAATATGGTGGCATTATGTAACATAATTTCTTCTGCCAACAATTTGGAGACATCAGTACATTTTTGTCTATATGAAGACATGACGAAATTGGTTGCTAATGCGAAGGTAACCTTACGATGACCTCCTCGAGTGTATTAACGTGGGAGGTTTAGAGCCCTTTAGTAAGTTTCTTTAAAAGGAGAAAAGAGGATACTGGCTAATACCTTATTAAAGATAGTTATTTTACAGAAGAGTCAAAGATGCTGACGCACTTTCACAATAAAATGTTTATGACGGAGCAGTAGGCGATGTATTAAGTTTATAAATGTACACAAGTCTGCTATACGTTTCGTAGAAATTGCATTATTTTTATTGAATACGCATTTTACAACATTCATTAAAGGTAAATCAAATTCTGAATTGTGATGTTTTGTTTTTGAGAATATGGATGTAAAGGCTTTGATGATTTAAATTACGAAAAGCTTTACAGCAAATGTTTTCCTGGTGAAATAATTTAAAAACCTAATACACTCATATACCAAGTAGTACTTGATTTTCATTTTCTTGTTATAATGATTTTATTATAATTCGAAATTTTACGACATTCCATTTCTCAAAACGAATGGTGGTAAACGTAATGTAGGAGGCATTTCCTCAAGTGTAAATTTTATTTAACATTCCCTTTTCAATTTGTAAATATATAGACAAAAATTGAGCTATATATAGCTCAGTTGTTTAGAATGAAGCGATACTGGCAGAATGAGATTAAATTCGACTGTTTTATAATCTATGCGCCCAATATACTGGTAAATTCTTTGCTTTAGCTGTGCAGCGCGACAATCTTTTCACTGAAGGTGAAAAATACAGATTGATAAAATATCGACCTCCTGCTTTATTAAAATAGAGAATTACTGGAATATAAATGATGTAAAATAACTTCTTATAATCCAGTGCACCTATTACTTTAGTGACACAACTTACTGAACATTATGTTTCTGCATCATTCTGTAAGTTCGATATAGAGTGAAACAAAGATTACTTAGATTATAGAAGGATGGAAGAAGGGTGAAGTTTGTAGTACTTTCATTGGCTAATTTCAATAATTTCTGTTAAACCAATCACATTAAATTCACCTACACAGGCCGCGCCGTAGTCGAGTAGTTAAGACCTATCAACTCTCACCAACCCGGGTTCGAACCCAGGCAACCGCATGCGAGATTTGGGGTTTCCTCCGGTGCTCCGGTTTCCCGCGCTATTTCATTCCATCTTCGTTTCATGTATCATCAGTGCCACTGCCTGCGGTGCCGCATATAGAGTAAGCAGCCGATAAACACTACAAAAATCCATGTAGGACAATTTTAAGTGCTCATGGAAAAAGATACGGACAGCTTTGGAATGTTTTAATGAAAATCTGCGGCCGAAGTTATTAGCAGTTCCCTTATCATGTTGTGAAATAATCGGATGGAATTCTTAAAAACAATCCATTTTAACTCCTAGAACTGTTTTGCACATACCCTCGCTAACAACTAATGGATCAAGAAGCAGTCTTCATTTTTCTTCTGCAGAAGAATTCGGTTGATCTATGATAACATAGAGAAAAATTGCAGCGTTGGATTATGCTCAAGATGGAGTACTTACCAGTTCAGTAATTTAGTCAATGGTACTGACGTGTGAAACAGGGAAATGTGGCTTATGGGGAATAGAAAATAGTGAATACACCGATTGTACTAAACATAGGGTTAGGAAGAGTATTTCAGCATTGCGACTAGGCTAGGTCTACTGTGCCTACTAAATCTCCGGTAACAAGAAATGAGGCGCTTCGTGTGCAACAAACTGAACATCCTGGACACCTCTTCGATGACTATCCGCAAGGACGGATGGTCTGGTTCTAGCAGGTGTAGGGGCCGTATGCGCCGAATAACATCCTAAATCGTAGCAGTATTTTAAATTCTGAAGTATGATGAACTGATAGCATTTCCTAACTGACCACGGAAAGCCATTCAAAAACGCAATCGCCTAAGTCATTCCGTTCGGTGTAAAGTAAGATTGCAAATATCTGAAACGTATTTTAAGAAAGGAACAATTTTAATTGTTGCAGCTTGCTGTGCCACTAGAATCAGAAGAATTTTCAATACATCAGGGAAGGAATTTATTAAAAAACTGCAGACAAGATGGACAACGATTATAAAAGCAATTTTGATAGTGTGCTCTGGAAAGAGGGGATGCTGTATGAAAAAAAGGAAGATATTGCTTCGAACCAAAATCCAAGGATAACATTCAGGATATCAGTAGTTATTCGGTCACTTTGGTTAACAAGAAGGCAAAATTATAAATGAAGTTCGCAAATGTCCTTCACTAGCGAAGAGCTTTGAGACAAACATTTCAAATTACGTCACGGTCGTAATACTGGGAAATGAGTCTTTAAAGATCAGTTTTATTGTAAATCAAAGATTCAATAGATTAAGAATTAAAATAAGGGTGATTTAAAACAATATAAGAGTATCCAAGTAAAGATGGGGCAAGGTGTAGAGACAAGATGGGAAATTGGGTACGTGATTTAAATCTGATATATTCTTTTTTGTAATTGTTTTAATGGTGAAAGTCCATTCATTTTGTTCTAATATATATATATATATATATATATATATATATATATACGTACGTTGTGTTATAATATAGATGTTTCAAGGATGACATGTTTAATATTTTACTCTACATTTACAACAAATTTAACTTAAAAACAAGGAAAAAGCTTCCTTAGCATGTCTGCTTGACGCCAACCATCGCTATAATACGCACGTCACTTGCGTTATACAAGCTGAGCCAATTCAGTATACAAAACTCGGAAGTAAACCAGTTCTCCTCACGTTATATTCGGCTTCTGTGGACTAGGAAGTAATTAGAATCTGCCCCTTGCGTGAAAACTCCTCTCGCATTAGCCGTCGCGGAACTTTCTACTAGCAAATGAAAAACATTACATGAGTACTAGGCAAACAACAGCTTTAATGCAATTGAACCGTACGTATCTCACTTTATTATTATTATTATTATTATTATTATTATTATTATTATTATTATTATTATTATTATTATTATTATTATTATTATTATTATTATTATTATTATTATTATTATTATTATTATTATTATTATTATTATTATTATTATTATTATTATTATTATTATTATTATTATTATTATTATTATTATTATTATTATTATTATTATTATTATTATTATTATTATTATTATTATTATTATTATTATTATTATTATTATTATTATTATTTATTGCTGTTGTTGAAAGTAAGCTAACTTATGTATAATGAATTAATTGCATTTCAATTACAACTGATGCCCTGGGAATAAAACACATGCATCTCTATACGGTTGTTCCAGCAAAGTATAGTACTAAATTGTATTTTTAAACTAATTTTAATGTCTAAAAGTATGGGCAGTAGAGAGCGATATAATAAAGTTTCATTTTCCTGTACATTTAATGGGTACTTACTTTTTAAATAACACAAATACAAGACATATAATTTATGCTGGGCAGAAGAATAAACATATAACTTAACAAAAGTCCTTTATTAATTATTTGGTAACTTGAGTTGTTATTCAAGATGAAATTTAATAGCAGTATAAATGAACTATTATAACTGAATTAGATAGTTTATTGAATTAAATTGTAATGGATTTTAACACAGAAGCTCTTCAAAGTAAATATTGATATTAATTAATATTGTTGAATAAAATACAGATTACACAAGGGTTTCACACATTATACGAAAGAACTGTTTTGTAAAATGAGTATTTAAAATGGAAAACAAAATACAAACTGGTTATTCAGTCATATTCTGCACTACAATTAGGGTTAATATCTGGCAACTGAGAAGTGAATGAAACTGCTTATGAACGTTTAACTATAGTCGTGTATTAAGCGTAGTGTAGGTACTTTGCATCATTACCCTGCGTGAACATACAGTGCTCTTGGAGGCCCATTTTCTACACATGGTAAGAATGCCAATGAACTTCTCTCGATAATAGGGGGATTGCTGCACCTGATACACTTATACATTCCCTAACAAGAACGGCCCTTTTGCTGTAGGGATCAGATTTTTTTTTTGGCTCCACCAATATTTTTTGCTCCACTTTTGCAGCTGAGGTTCGAAGCAAACACTTAGAATAGGCTCTCATTTATCCATACCACTCTTTTCCCAAATTTGTACGTTCTTTTCAGGTACTAGTGAGTGAATTCTATACGGTTTTCTTCTTCTTTGAACAGTTTAGCTCGACCAGTTCTAGGTTTGTTTAGGAAGATTTCCTGGCTGCTACCATGTCAATGAAGGTCTAAATGGTTTGCGTGATCTCCCTACTATCTGTGATCTCGGAGCGAATTGTGAGATCATTGAATAGTGTAATTTTTAATTGTCTCTCTTCGGCGGTTCTTTAATGCCTTCTTCGGTTTACCTTACTTCCGCGACACACTGTGCTTGATGTCAGACTGGTGACTGCAGGTCATTTGCAAGAGAAAAATGAATGCAGGCTACTCAGAGAGAAGGGGTAGCATGTGACATAACCACCGGCTTTTACTTCTCTTTAGTGTATGGATACTTTTTTGGGCTGGGAAATTCAGAGTTTAACTTTATTTTTATAGAAATAAATTTTTGTTCATAATTTATTTCTGTTTTCTTACAATAAATACAGTTTTATTGAAGCTGGTCTCTGTTAATCCAATAAATTTTGCTATATGCCTGCTTTGAATATTTTTTCAAAATATATTCACTAAAGGTTTAGTGGTGTACGAATACTTTTCGTTCTGACTGTATACCTTTATAGGAGTCAACGCAACTCTTTACTTAAGGCGATTGGTAAACTGTTTCATGTGTGCAGACCTAACACTTAGAGGGCTGGAGTAATCTCTCATTAACTACTTACTATTTGCTTTTCTCATTTCCCGTTCATGCCATTTCTTTCTTATCTTCCAATGTGATTCTAGTTTTCTTGGTGTGAGGTGGTGGTGCAGAGATGGTGCGGATGGTTTCTCCGCGGACATCATAGCTGCCTGGCTGGATGGGTCGTTCATCATTCTCTCTAGGCAGCTCCATAGTAGTGGGTCGGGACTTCGAGCCAGGGATAGTTAGGTACTTCCGCAGTCTCTGTGGTATGCAGCCTCCTGCTGTTCCTTTACTTCATCCCTTCCTACTGGGAGTGGTTAACTGTTCTGCCCTGTTGGCAGCGTTGGTTTCCGCAACACATTCTACTGTTAATGCATTTAGTAGATGTGCTGTGATCTTACAGTCCATTTTATGATTAGATCATTGACATAGAAACCAGGGCGTTCACAGCAGTAAAGCGAAACCAGCTCTTATCACGTGGTTTACTCCATGTGGGGAAAATATTCTGATATCTGAGTGGCTCCCTTCTGGAATCGCAGTGCCATTCTTCATTAGCTGGAGCAGAGTCCGTCGCCACTCCGCTTCTAGCCAGTAGGAATCGATTCATATCTAACTTTAGCCAGTCGGATATAGACTATCTTCCCTATGCGGAAAAAATCACGTGATAGGAGATGGTTCCGCTTTACCACTGTGAACGACTCATTTGCGATGTCAGTCTAATTATAAAATGGACTATGCATTTACACAATGATGATTTGATTTTCAATAACACAAGTATGAAAGTAGTTATTATTTATTTAATCAGTTACGTATTTTTCTTGGAATAGTCTTAATAATTTCATTCGAGCTACCTCAACTAAACTGCTCGTGATTTGCATTCGGAATTGACGATAAACACGTATCCGCTAGTGGGATTACCTATGAAAAAAAGAAAAAAAAAACACCGTTTGTTATTTCACTGTTAGTGCCATGTACGTTGAATTTAACCTTCGCATGTCTTTGTCAAGGCCAGTAAATTACATACTGCTGCCTTGTTCAGAAATACGGCGCCTTCCTATCCCTCAGGTAAAGCTCATAACTGTGATTTTACATATGTTATATATTTCTGTTCAGTTCTTAAGTTCAGGTGAAACGAAATGCATGTTAATGACCAAATTAATAACGGGACTATCAGAAGATAATTATATAGCTACTTCTTGTCTCACTATAAAATATATTAATATATCATTCTTCGGTAGTTCTTTAATTAGGAATAACAGAATGCCCTTTAGGCGAAGCTTTTTATTAATTCACACATTGATTTGCTAATCCTTTGTAAAGAGAGGTGACTCTGTGAATTAATATATATATATATATATAAGGGAAAGTACAGAGCATTATACGGCAGAGTACAAGGAAATAACAATATTAAGACAAAAAGTATGTGGGGTTACAACAATGACAGGAAAAGAAAGAAAGAGAGAAAAAAACATGCACATGGTTTTAAGGAAATTAAAAGAAAAATGGTTTTGAAAAAAGTAAGAGAGCAAGAAAGGGAGAACGCCAAAGGGAAAATAATACTGACAAAGGTAAACTGAATTAATTAAATCTCACTCACCCGATAAGACGTAAACAAACTAAGTGAAGCAATTTAGTTTAAATGGAAGTTATCTATTGTTACTGCTTTCTTAAGCCACCTTTGTGACTGCTATAAGATAGTAATTTTATAAATTACAGTTGTGTAGAATTGATGTAGCAGTCATAATTTCGGTATTTACTTCGGCATTTGTTATACAGACATAATCCTATCATTTTTCACCTTTTCTATCATCATTTATTATTTGCAGAAATTAAATGTTAATTTGTATAAGGCACAAGTTTAACTGATCTATACAGCATGAAAATGGTCTGTTTAGAATCATTTTGAGTTGTAAATTTCTGCCAAGTTCTAGAAAACATAACTGTTTGCGACCACATACTTCATTCATTGGCTGGAGCAGAGCTCGTTGCTACTCCGTTTCCATTCCGTTGGAAACCATTCATATATAGCTTTAGCCAAACTTCATCAAAATATCTTCCCCACCTGGAGTAAATCACGTGATGAAAGCTCATTTAGCTTTACTGCTGTAAACACCTTAATTGCCATGTCATTATAACATGGACTGTACCTTTTTTAATTTCCGCCCTCCAACGTTATGTCATATCGGACGATGAAGGAATGGGTGAAATGATGCTCAAATGAGCCCAGGGTCCAGAGAGCTTAGAGCTACTCGACATTCGTCTTTTAGGATAAGGGAAGCCCCCGGCAAAAGCCTTACCCAGGTAACTCACCCTGACCGAGATTCTAACTCGGGACCTCTTGAACATGAGGCGGCCACGCCGTGGCTCAGTGGTTAGACCACTTGGCTCTCACCAAGGCGGCCCGGGTTCGATCCCAGGCGACCGCAAAGTGAGATTTGTGGTGGACAACACGGCGTTGGGGCGGGTTTTCTCCGGGAACTCCGGTTTCCCCCGCCATCTCATTCCACCGGTGCTCCATCTTCATCTCATGCATCACCAGTGTCACCGCCTGTGGTGCCGTATGTAGTAAAAGCGGGCGTTAAACACTACACATTTCATTTCATTGAACATGAGGCAGATACATTACCATACACGCTACCGAGGCGGGCGTGGACTGCAAAGGTTTTGTACATAAAACTTGATTTTTCTGGTAGAACGCCCAAGTTGCATGCTCAGCTGCTTCTCTTTTCCAGAAAATGGAGTGTCAAAATTATTTGCCAAGCTCGATTTAGGTATTTAAATGGCCACTGGTAAAATACCTATAGTTTATTTATACGTACAAAACCCTGTTTGTACTGGCAAGGCCTCCTTTACAGTGGTTTTAAGCATCGCGAAATAGTGCGCAATCAGTTTGCCTGTTCTTAAGATATATCTTGGCTGTGTTTTATTTCGACAGAAAGACAGGGCTAATCCATGACTATAAGCTGACTCCTTTTAAATTTCATACATGTGTTCTAGTTTTTGAGCTATGCGAGATAATATATAGGAAGTAGAGTCTTAAATATTAGAAGCGACTCTGCACAATACATAACTGAATCAGCATTCATCTCAAGACTTACAGTGCTTTTTATAATTGGCACAGCAGTAAAGCGATACCAGCTCCTATCACATGGCTTACTCCACGTGGAGATGTTCTAATGTTTCTGACTGGCTAAAGTAATTTATGAATCAATTCCTACTGGGGTAGGAAGCGGGGTGGGGACCGCATCATTTATTGGTTGGAGTAAAGTTCGTTACTACCCTACTTCCACCCAGTTCTGGTATCATCAGTTTTCCGCCTTAAATCAGGTCGTAGTAGTGCGAACGAAAGGATGTACATATTCATCGGCAGATGTGATAGTTTTACTTAACTCGAGTAAATGGCCCGAAGCGCGTGAAAATGTATGTAGGAAATTTGCATTGCAAATCTAGATTGCCATCCTTCCAAACTACATGAAAAAATTGCACATTTTCTTACTCCGAACCCTCATCCATCATTAAACAAAATCAGATTATAACTTCCTGTAATACTACACACCACTTTCTCTCTATTTGTTTCTCGATAATTGTCGCAATACTTCTGAGATGAGATACCTTTCATCTCGTTCATCAAGCTTCTCAATAGAGGGTGTGCCAGTACACTGGATTTTTAAGACTGACATGAGAAACCTGTAATTTTGCTGTTGCTACAATAAGGCAACATATTATGTAGAAAATGGTATGCGCCTCTGCAATTCCATGCTATTTTTTAATATGCTTAACCGATTCCTTGCTTTTAGTCATCTTCATATTTTTATTATTCAGTTATCTCTATTTTGCCAATAGGTGTGATTAAGTTACGTACGTAATACTACCTCACACGTAAATAAATACGGAGAACAAACATTATAATACAGAATATGTTAAAATGCTACAAGAGCATGAAATGTTTTTTAATATTGCTTTATCAAGAGTGGACTATTTCGTAGCATTATTATCTAGTCAGAATTGCGAATATGTTCAAAAGTCATTTATCCATTTCTAATTAGAGGTTACTAAAATGAGGTTTTATATTTCGTGTCCGTATTTTTAACGTTGATTTTGTGAACATAATATACTATATAAAGGTTTATTTACGTTTTTTTTCCTCCAAACATTACTTCAGTGCTAAGGAATTTCGACATCCGTACTGTTTGGTATTCTTGCGCATACCTGAGAAACCAAGTGGCAACCGTGGGATTGCCATGTTAACTATTTGCGTAAACCAGAAATGATAACGTGGGAAGTTCTCTCTCTTGCAGGTACAAGAATAATCGTATCTCACAACTCTTGTTGCATAGTCTGCAAGTAGGATGAGCTGAAAGTGGTAAACAGAAAAAATAATACTGTTGCAACAAGGTTTCTTAATAGATATACATAGGTACTGGCACAATTATTAACCTAAACATCCTCATTCGTCTGCTTCTTAAAATTATGATTATATATGTGGTTACATCAGCTCTAAAAGCAAATCTTAAGGTTTTGTAATAAGTATTATTCCCATTCTAGTTCTTTCAATTTTCAGACGGGACCTACACTTCGAAGTTTACCTAAAATAACTTTTTTCTTCCTTCATACCATCCTTACAAAACACTCCAGTAAAAAGGTTAAAGACGTCACTGAATGATAAGTGTTACGTGTAGACAAATATTACACACAAAGTTGCACTTGATGACTCTTACGTTATTTTCAGGCCAATTTCCACATTATTCAAATATAATCCTCCGGGATGAAGTTTTAGTCTACAACCATAGCGCAATATTACGGTAGATACCTAAGTTTAGTAATTCGTTGAACTGTGTCAAGAAACTTTCCTAGTTTCCATTTCACAGTATGTTAATGAACCTGAACTCCCCGCACTGTTATTATAAGCGTTTCCTCAATAATAATAATAATAATAATAATAATAATAATAATAATAATAATAATAATAATAATAATAATAATAATAATAATAATAATAATAATAATAATAATAATAATAATAATAATAATAATAATAGTAACAGAAACAGCAAGAAGAAATGCGGTAAGATGGGTATCAAAAGCCGCATACTCCTTAGCCTCATTAAATTCTGTAAAATTCTTATAATGTAATATTGACGCTTATGAACTCAAGGAGAGGAAAAGCCCAAGGATAATTATCAGCATTAAAATAGATAACATTGAGGGACTAGAACAGGGAAGGACAGATAGTGTCGGTGTGACGATAACAGCCGACCCTCGTAGCCGTGGTCGCTAGATTGTATGTCTCTAGCGTTCCATCGTAGAGGGTCGTGGGTTTGAGTCCCACCGTGGGCATAGGTCTTTATGTGTATAGTGTATATGTGTGAAACTACAGAAAACAGACAGTAAAACAAATGGAAACAATAAAAAACGGTTAAATAAGGAAAAGAAAAATATATAGCGGTGATGACCATTGGGAGCATGTACACTGACAATGTTTGTCCTCCCCTGGATTAGAATTCTGCCGGAATTGATCCAGCGTCCCTGGGCTATTAATCCGAAAAAGACGTTAAGAGATCTGGAATCTTTAACGGAACATGAAATGTTGAAATGAAAGCATTGAACTCTGTCATAGGAATTTGGACAACCTTGTCATTACCACTTTCACACAATTATTCTCTCTGTATTAGATTCACTTGAACAGTGCGAGGCCTTGGGACGACCTGGTTTAGCTGTAAGATTTGTTACGGTATATCTCATACCAACCAACACATCTTTACTTTCGCTTATCTGCTGCGTGGTGAACGATCTGCGAAACCTGAATGCATTCATTTTTAGAAGGTGTTTTCTGAATTGAAGAACTTGTTGCAGTAGAATAAGAACTACTAAATGTTATGGGGTCAAGTACACAGAATGTTTCAAAAAATCAAAATAATTTATGAGCAAAAGGGAATTAAGTAATAAATAGGAATAATAATAAACGATGTGAATGCAACTCGTATGTCATTTTATACTAGTATAATTACCGTATTACTTTCTATACTACTTAATTACAATAGTAGAAGAAGTATTGTATTCCACCTAAAAATCTGATACCGAGATTTCACAGGAAATGCTTGTTTTGTAACTCCTTGAATAATAATATAAAAAGCATCCTTAAAAGAAGGCCAGCGTGTGTAACCGTGTCCGTCTCAAAAAATGAAAGGTCAGCTAAAGACCAAACTTGGTATTTACGTCAGTATATTTTAAGGGATGAAACAGGAATATTTTCAAGTAAGATACTATGTGCTGAAAATTCTTCCATTTGAAATGAAATGTATATTTGCATTTTCTGGGAATTTCCTCAAAGATCCCTTCATTCTGGATGACATTTGCATAAATACACAAACATCTTACTATAGGAAAATGTAGATATTGTTAAAATATATAACTTATGTCAAATACATATATATTTTTATGTGGAGTGGACCACTTCCGATATATTCCCTATTATTTATTTAGATTTTCCATTACTTATATTTTTTTCAAATGAGAAACTGTTAATCGTTTTTTTTAAAGTCCTGGACATGCAAATAGAATTGGATGTCAAACTTATTGCAGCTCTTAAGAATTTGACTATCACCAATTTTGGACTTAGCCCAGTATTTTCCATACCACCCCACTCATGAATGTAGTTGAAATTGCAGTCTAATAAATAGGATGCTTTGTTTTCTTCAGAAATTGATGTTTGATATAGCCGGCTTTGTAATAAATTTCCTAATAAATTATAACTTTGAATGTATAGATGTCCATTGTTTACCCAATGACCAACACTATCCTACTGTATTCTGCCATTACCATGACACCCTATAAGGAAAAAGTTAATAAAGCAATATCTACAAAACGTCTACCTCGATTAAGACGAAATAGATAATAGAATATGCATTTCTAGGAACATTTTGTGCAAGAGTAAGTAGAGAACGTTATGTGAATGCAACAATTCAGATTTCTTTTCTTGCAATACTGTTACCTACGGTAGTTATTGAAAATAATACCATATTCCAATAGCAAATTCTATATAGAGGCTTTCCGAAATTACACATTTTGAGGTCTTTTGATCTCCAAAGTGTGTGTGTGTGTGCGTGTGCGTTCGCGTGCGCGTGTGCGTGTGCGTGTGTGTGTGTCTTTGGAAAGCATAACTTAAAAGCAGAAGGTCAAATGAACACCAAACTTCGTACTTAAGTTCAATGTTCTTCAGAAATAAAACAGGACGATTTCTATTAAATTCGCTAACTCTTCTAACACACGAAAAGATGGTAACAATTTCTTATTCGCTCATAAACGGCTTTTTATCTTAAAACGTTTTATGTTTGAGATATAGTCATGTTAAATAAAATGTACACATTGTATTTTCTGTGAATAAAACTGAAGACATTCTGTATATTTTACTTAATTTTATTTAACCAGTACGGAATTAGAGATACACAAAATTGACCAAACGAAAAATATGGAGCACATTGAAATATAAGATTTATGTTAAATTTTCCCTTTTAGAATTAAACTTTTGGTAATACATTGCTTATGTGGTTACCTTCGTTGAACCGGCAAGCGATACCTATGTATAAAGCAACATTCGAGTCTTCTGTTCTCCCATATATGATGAAACATGGGCTATCTTGTTTTTTTTTTTTTTTTTTTTTTTTTTTTTTTATTTTCTGTATTTATCTGCAATCAAGTCTTATTGTTCCATTAGAGACTATTGCTGGTAAAGTCATTTATCGGGAGCGATGTAACATAAAGATAAGTATCATTTTTATATGACTATCGAGCCAGACGACTTCACCGCAACATGTGGAACACCATTAGGTCCTCGGTTCAATTATTTGGGCTGGCCATTCTGAACATGGGTGTTTTGCTGGTTTTCTGTAGTCGGCCAAGGAATTTTGGAGCCGTTTCTCTTCTACCTCAAATTTTATTTTTCTAATTTCCTATCACTTCACTTTTCCCTTCATGGATCAGGCATGGTGGTGGTGCAGTTTCTGTTGGTGTCAGACAGATGGTGCAGGTGCTTGCTCGTTGAAAAATTCTTGTCGGACTTGCCAGTTGCCAGACTTCTCTGAGTCGTCTCAGATGGACCCTGTTATCCCAGCTTGAACCAAAGGGAAGCCTTATTTCAGCAGTCCACCGATGTGACCGGGTGATCAATCTTGAAATGGTTAGGGACTTCTGCGCGTCTTTATCGGCCGGTCTGTTTGCGGTTTCTGCTGCCACAACCGTTCCTCCAGGGGCAGGTAAGTACAAAAGGACTATAGCCCGTTTTAAAATTACATTGACATCGCAACTAAGAAGTTCACAGCATACAAGACGCAGCCTTCCCGGGAAGACTTTATTACTATGGACACCGGCCGCCGAAGCTTACACAGTGAAGTTCACAGCAGTAAAGCGGAACCAGTGCTACCACGTGAGTAATATTCTGATGTCCTTGATTGGCTGAAATTAGATATGAATCGATTCTTATTGGACGGAAGCGGTGCAGCAACGAACTCTACTCCATCCAATGAAGGATGCGGTCCCTACCTCGCTTCCAAACACAAGGAATCGTTTCATATATAACTTCAGCCAATCTGAGACATCAGAATATCTTCCCCACATGTGGTATATCAAGTGATATGAGTTCGTTTCGCTTTACTGTTGTGAATGCCTTAGTTGCAATGTCAGTCAAATTATAAAATAGACTATACCTTAGGTCGCGGTGGGAAATGTCCCGTTCGTTCCCCGGTCGTTCATCTTATACCAATGTTATAATGTACGTATAAAATTGTAGGTATGTAAAGGCTGACGATATATAAAGTAGTGCTAATTCTACCTACTATATCAAAAGTTTTGAAAATTATTATGTCAGTGAATGGCCCCCATATTTGTAATAGCATTCTGCTAGCTGTAAAATAGTTCTTATTTGTTTAAGCTGGTAGAACACGTTTCACTTCGAATCTTGTTTTGAATTCAATATTTTGAAGACGACACCGTGATCAGATATTCCACGCGGAAGCAGTACTACACAGATAAATTTGGAAATGAGAAAGGCCATAATTGCACATCAGATAAAATACATCCTTCAGTAGTAGTTATTAATACGCTCTAGCAAAGTTTTAGATGTATTCATATTAGTCTTAACAGACATTAATACAAGCATTTGTTGACGTCTCGTTCTCTTGTGATTTTTCTTATGGCGCTGATTGAATGCATAAACAATGCCACTGTGTAAGACAAACTGTTGCCAGCAGTTAAGTTCATTTGTAATTTCTCCTGTAATTTCGTAGTGTAATGTGATATAACCACGAGACGACCTTCCTTCCACACCAAACACAGCCATGTTATCTAAAGTATCTATTACATTACGACTAAAAGCAAGTGAATGTCGTATTAGAAAAGATTAAAAAAGGCGAATAGTTTTGTATAATTTTGGGCTCGTAGCAAAGAGGATTGATTATGTTTGTCATTTCTGTCTCGGGAGATAACTAATAAATAAATAAATAAAAAATAAATAAGTAAATAGATAAATACATTAATTAATTAATCAGTCAATCAATTCATAAAGACATAAATATATAAATAAACGAGTGAGGGACTGAGGTACTGTGTGAATGAGTAAATGAATGAATGAATGAATGAATAGATGAATGAATGCATGAAGGAAAGAACGAACGAATGTGTGAATGCATGCTTGAATCAATGCATGAATGAATGAATAATTTTCAATAGCATAAACAAGGATCAGCAACCAAATTGTCCAATTTCAAATATCAGAATTTACTGTTATGATGTTCGATTCATTTACGAATGAGGAAGTGTTGCCCTCTAGAATTAGTTTGGAGTAATATTTCTTACTCTTCCAGATTTTTCTCCCGATTAATATAACATGTCCTTCACTACTTCTTAAAATTATCACGATAGTTTTAAAATATATGTAAATATCAATGTTAAAAAGTATAGGCAGGAAAAAGAAGAATCAAA
>CM060948.1:190098661-190278646 GCA_030765055.1 Mantis religiosa | reverse complement strand
AAGGAACGGCAACCAAATTGTCGAATTTCAAATATCAGAATTTACTGTTATGATGTTCGATTCATTTACGAATGAGGAAGTGTTGCCCTCTAGAATTAGTTTGGAGTAATATTTCTTACTCTTCCAGATATTTTCTCCTGATTAATATAACATGTCCTTCACTACTTCACAAAATTATCACGATAGTTTTAAAATATATGTAAATATAAATGTTAAAAAGTATAGGCAGGAAAAAGAAGAATCAAATGAAAAATAACATGAAAATTTGTTTGGTTAGTAGCACTGCGAATTCTACGAGCTAAACACTTCGTCGTATTGGCGGCATTGCCTTATGATTAATAACAATTGACGATCGGGAAAGGAAAGAGTAACAAAAGGCAAAGAAATTTGAACTATTTTGGCGTCGTACAAAGAGTTTTGATTGCGTTTCACTTATTTCCATCCGGGAGATAACAGATAAATAGAATGAAATAAAATGTTGCATATCGTGATCAATGAACAGCAACAAAAATGTCGAATGTCATTTAAATATCAAAATTTACCGCAATGATATTGTTTTGTTTACGAATGGCGAGGTAGCGCCCTCTAGAATTAGTTTTTGAGTTCTACTCCTGTTCCTCCAGATTGATTCTTCTGATCACAGCATCATGGCCATAAACAAGAAACAACAAATAAATAAGCATATGATAGCGGATAACCTAAAACATAAAGCCGCAACCTAAATGTGGAATCTCAAGTAAATATAAAAATTTACCGCGATGAACTTGATTTGTTTAAGAATAGCGAAGTACCGCCCTCTAGAATTAGTTTCCATTTTACTTCTAATGTTTATTTCTGACTATTACTTCTTCTGCTTCATTACTGCCTGAAATTTATCAGTTTTAAGTTGTACCGAACTAGGTATATTAACAAGTGCAATAAGCAGGAGGAGGAGGAGGAGGAGGAGGAGAAGAAGAAGAAGAAGAAGAAGAAGAAGAAGAAGAAGGAGGAGGAGGAGGAGGAGGAGGAGGAGGAGGAGGAGGAGGAGGAGGAGGAGGAGGAGGAGGAGGAGGAGGAGGAGGAGGAGGAGGAGGAGGAGGAGGAGGAGGAGGAGGAGGAGGAGGAGGAGGAGGAGGAGGAGGAGGAGGAGGAGGAGGAGGAGGAGGAGAGAGAAGAAGAAGAAGAAGAAGAAGAAGAAGAAGAAGAAGAAGAGAAGAAGAAGAAGAAGAAGAAGAAGAAGAAGAAGAAGAAGAAGAAGAAGAAGAAGAAGAAGATGAAGAAGAAGAAGAATTAAAGTGAAAATAAGAGCGAAAATTGGTTCAGTTTGGTCTTGTTAGTGGTATTACATTACGACTAAAAGCAAGTGAATGTCGTATTAGAAAAGATTAAAAAAGGCGAATAGTTTTGTATAATTTTGGGCTCGTAGCAAAGAGGATTGATTATGTTTGTCATTTCTGTCTCGGGAGATAATTAATAAATAAATAAAAAATAAATAAGTAAATAGATAAATACATTAATTAATTAATCAGTCAATCAATTCATTAAGACATAAATATATAAATAAACGAGTGAGGGATTGAGGTACTGTGTGAATGAGTAAATGAATGAATGAATGAATGAATGAATGAATGAATGAATAGATGAATGAATGCATGAAGGAAAGAACGAACGAATGTCTGAATGCATGCATGAATCAATGCATGAATGAATGAATAATTTTCAATAGCATAAACAAGGAACAGCAACCAAATTGTCGAATTTCAAATATCAGAATTTACTGTTATGATGTTCGATTCATTTACGAATGAGGAAGTGTTGCCCTCTAGAATTAGTTTGGAGTAATATTTCTTACTCTTCCAGATATTTTCTCCTGATTAATATAACATGTCCTTCACTACTTCTTAAAATTATCACGATAGTGTTTAAAATATATGTAAATATCAATGTTAAAAAGTATAGGCAGGAAAAAGAAGAAATCAAATGAAAAATAACATGAAAATCTGTTTGGTTAGTAGCACTGCGAATTCTACGAGCTAAACACTTCGTCGTATTGGCGGCATTGCCTTATGATTAATAACAATTGAAGATCGGGAAAGGAAAGAGTAACAAAAGGCAAAGAAATTTGAACTATTTTGGCGTCGTACAAAGAGTTTTGATTGCGTTTCACTTATTTCCATCTCGGGAGATAACAGATAAATAGAATGAAATAAAATGTTGCATATCGTGAACAATGAACAGCAACAAAAATGTCGAATGTCATTTAAATATCAAAATTTACCGCAATAATATTGTTTTGTTTACGAATGGCAAGGTAGCGCCCTCTAGAATTAGTTTTGAGTTCTACTCCCTGTTCCTACAGATTGATTCCTCTGATCACAGCATCATGACCATAAACAAAACACAACAAATAAATAAGCATACGATAGTGGATAACCTAAAACATAAAGCGCAACCTAAATGTGGAATCTCAAGTAAATATAAAAATTTACCGCGATGAACTTGATTTGTTTAAGAATAGCGAAGTACCGCCCTCTAGAATTAGTTTCCATTTTACTTCTAATTTCCATTTCTGACTATTACTTCATCTGCTTCATTACTGCCCTGAAATTTATCAGTTTTAAGTTGTACCGAACTAGGTATATTAACAAGTGCAATAAGCAGGAGGAGGAGGAGAGAAGAAGAAGAAGAAGAAGAAGAAGAAGAAGAAGAAGAAGAAGAAGAAGAAGAAGAAGAAGAAGAAGAAGAAGAAGAAGAAGAAGAAGAAGAAGAAGAAGAAGAAGAAGAAGAAGAAGAAGAAGAAGAAGAAGAAGAAGAAGAAGAAGAAGAAGAAGAAGAAGAAGAAGAAGAAGAAGAAGAAGAAGAAGAAGAAGAAGAAGAAGAAGAAGAAGAAGAAGAAGAAGAAGAAGAAGAAGAAGAAGAAGAAGAAGAAGAAGAAGAAGAAGAAGAAGAAGAAGAAGAAGAAGAAGAAGAAGAAGAAGAAGAAGAAGAAGAATTAAATTGAAAATAAGAGCGAAAATTGGTTCAGTTTGGTCTTGTTAGTGGTATTACATTACGACTAAAAGCAAGTGAATGTCGTATTAGAAAAGATTAAAAAAGGCGAATAGTTTTGTATAATTTTGGGCTCGTAACAAAGAGGATTGATTATGTTTGTCATTTCTGTCTCGGGAGATAACCAATAAATAAATTTATAAAAAATAAATAAGTAAATAGATAAATACATAATTAATTAATCAGTCATTCAAATCATAAAGACATAAATATATAAATAAACGAGTGAGGGACTGAGGTTGTGTGTGAATGAGTAAATGAATGAATGAATGAATGAATAGATGAATGAATGCATGAAGGAAAGAACGAACGAATGTCTGAATGCATGCATGAATCAATGCATGAATGAATGAATAATTTTCAATAGCATAAACAAGGAACAGCAACCAAATTGTCGAATTTCAAATATCAGAATTTACTGTTATGATGTTCGATTCATTTACGAATGAGGAAGTGTTGCCCTCTAGAATTAGTTTGGAGTAATATTTCTTAGTCTTCCAGATATTTTCTCCCGATTAATATAACATGTCCTTCACTACTTCTTAAAATTATCACGATAGTTTTAAAATATATGTAAATATAAATGTTAAAAAGTATAGGCAGGAAAAAGAAGAATCAAATGAAAAATAACATTAAAATTTGTTTGGTTAGTAGCACTGCGAATTCTACGAGCTAAACACTTCGTCGTATTGGTGGCATTGCCTTATGATTAATAACAATTGAAGATCGGGAAAGGAAAGAGTAACAAAAGGCAAAGAAATTTGAACTATTTTGGCGTCGTACAAAGAGTTTGATTGCGTTTCACTTATTTCCATCTCGGGAGATAACAGATAAATAGAATGAAATAAAATGTTGCATATCGTGAACAATGAACAGCAACAACAATGTCGAATGTCATTTAAATATCAAAATTTACCGCAATGATATTGTTTTGTTTACGAATGGCGAGGTAGCGCCCTCTAGAATTAGTTTTGAGTTCTACTCCCTGTTCCTCCAGATTGATTCTTCTGATCACAGCATCATGGCCATAAACAAGAAACAACAAATAAATAAGCATATGATAGCGGAGAACCTAAAACATAAAGCGCAACCTAAATGTGGAATCTCAAGTAAATATAAAAATTTACCGCGATGAACTTGTTTTGTTTAAGAATAGCGAAGTAGCGCCCTCTAGAATTAGTTTCCATTTTACTTCTAATTTCCATTTCTGACTATTACTTCATCTGCTTCATTACTGCCTGAAAATTATCAGTTTTAAGTTGTACCGAACTAGGTATATTAACAAGTGCAATAAGCAGGAGAAGGAGGAGGAGTAGAAGAAGAAGAAGAAGAAGAATTATAGTGAAAATTGGTTCAGTTTGGTCTTGTTAGTGGTATTACATTACGACTAAAAGCAAGTGAATGTCGTATTAGAAAAGATTAAAAAAGGCGAATAGTTTTGTATAATTTTGGGCTCGTAGCAAAGAGGATTGATTATGTTGTCATTTCTGTCTCGGGAGATAACTAATAAATAAATAAAAAATAAATAAGTAAATAGATAAATACATTAATTAATTAATCAGTCAATCAATTTCATTAAGACATAAATATATAAATAAACGAGTGAGGGGACTGAGGTACTGTGTGAATGAGTAATTGAATGAATGAATGAATGAATAGATGAATGAATGCATGAAGGAAAGAACGAACGAATGTCTGAATGCATGCATGAATCAATGCATGAATGAATGAATAATTTTCAATAGCATAAACAAGGAACAGTAACCAAATTGTCGAATTTCAAATATCAGAATTTACTGTTATGATGTTCGATTCATTTACGAATGAGAGGAAGTGTTGCCCTCTAGAATTAGTTTGGAGTAATATTTCTTAGTCTTCCAGATATTTTCTCCCGATTAATATAACATGTCCTTCACTACTTCTTAAAATTATCACGATAGTTTTAAAATATATGTAAATATCAATGTTAAAAAGTATAGGCAGGAAAAAGAAGAATCAAATGAAAAATAACATGAAAATTTGTTTGGTTTGTAGCACTGCGAATTCTACGAGCTAAACACTTCGTCGTATTGGTGGCATTGCCTTATGATTAATAACAATTGAAGATCGGGAAAGGAAAGAGTAACAAAAGGCAAAGAAATTTGAACTATTTTGGCGTCGTACAAAGAGTTTTGATTGCGTTTCACTTATTTCCATCTAGGGAGATAACAGATAAATAGAATGAAATAAAATGTTGCATATCGTGAACAATGAACAGCAACAACAATGTCGAATGTCATTTAAATATCAAAATTTACCGCAATGATATTGTTTTGTTTACGAATGGCGAGGTAGCGCCCTCTAGAATTAGTTTTGAGTTCTACTCCCTGTTCCTCCAGATTGATTCTTCTGATCACAGCATCATGGCCATAAACAAGAAACAACAAATAAATAAGCATATGATAGCGGATAACCTAAAACATAAAGCGCAACCTAAATGTGGAATCTCAAGTAAATATAAAAATTTACCGCGATGAACTTGTTTTGTTTAAGAATAGCGAAGTAGCGCTCTCTAGAATTAGTTTCCATTTTACTTCTAATTTCCATTTCTGACTATTACTTCATCTGCTTCATTGCTGCCTGAAATTTATCAGTTTTAAGTTGTACCGAACTAGGTATATTAACAAGTGCAATAAGCAGGAGGAGGAGGAGGAGGAGGAGGGAGGAGGAGGAGGAGGAGGAGCAGAAGAAGAAGAAGAAGAAGAAGAAGAAGAAGAAGAAGAGAAGAAGAAGAAGAAGAAGAAGAAGAAGAAGAAGAAGAAGAAGAAGAAGAAGAAGAAGAAGAAGAAGAAGAAGAAGAAAAAGAAGAAGAAGAAGAAGAAGAAGAAGAAGATGAAGAAGAAGAAGAATTAAAGTGAAAATAAGAGCGAAAATTGGTTCAGTTTGGTCTTGTTAGTGGTATTACATTACGACTAAAAGCAAGTGAATGTCGTATTAGAAAAGATTAAAAAAAGGCGAATAGTTTTGTATAATTTTGGGCTCGTAGCAAAGAGGATTGATTATGTTTGTCATTTCTGTCTCGGGAGATAACTAATAAAAAAATAAATAAATAAAAAATAAATAAGTAAATAGATAAATACATTAATTAATTAATCAGTCAATCAATTCATAAAGACATAAATATATAAATAAAACGAGTGAGGGACTGGAGGGTACTGTGTGAATGAGTAAATGAATGAATGAATGAATAGATGAATGAATGCATGAAGGAAAGAACGAACGAATGTCTGAATTCATGCATGAATCAATGCATGAATGAATGAATAATTTTCAATAGCATAAACAAGGAACAGCAACCAAATTGTCGAATTTCAAATATCAGAATTTACTGTTATGATGTTCGATTCATTTACCAATGAGGAAGTGTTGCCCTCTAGAATTAGTTTGGAGTAATATTTCCTACTCTTCCAGATATTTTCTCCTGATTAATATAACATGTCCTTCACTACTTCTTAAAATTATCACGATAGTTTTAAAATATAGGTAAATATAAATGTTAAAAAGTATAGGCAGGAAAAAGAAGAATCAAATGAAAAATAACATGAAAATTTGTTTGGTTAGTAGCACTGCGAATTCTATGAGCTAAACACTTCGTCGTATTGGCGGCATTGCCTTATGATTAATAACAATTGAAGATCGGGAAAGGAAAGAGTAACAAAAGGCAAAGAAATTTGAACTATTTTGGCGTCGTAGAAAGAGTTTTGATTGCGTTTCACTTATTTCCATCTCGGGAGATAACAGATAAATAGAATGAAATAAAATGTTGCATATCGTGAACAATGAACAGCAACAAAAATGTCGAATGTCATTTAAATATCAAAATTTACCGCAATGATATTTGTTTTGTTTACGAATGGCGAGGTAGCGCCCTCTAGAATTAGTTTTGAGTTCTACTCCCTGTTCCTCCAGATTGATTCTTCTGATCACAGCATCATGGCCATAAACAAGAAACAACAAATAAATAAGCATATGATAGCGGATAACCTAAAACATAAAGCGCAACCTAAACAGGAAGTAAAATGCGTAGGCATCATTTTTAGCAATTCTAGCAGTTTTTTAATGTACATGATTTAAATACTTATAAGGAACACGCTTAAGAAGCACGCACGTTTGTTGAATGAAACCTTTTACATATGTTTTAACTCTGATTAAAGTCGTTATCAGGAAAAATATTCTCTGCTTTACGTTTGTCGCGTTATCTCGAAGGTTCCTCACTCCGTCGGGCTTCGAAGCGACGATCTTTTGCCTTTGTCGTAATCGTCGCTGTTGTGGCTGAGGAGGCGCTATTATCTCAGGGTCCACCTCGACGAGTATTTGTATCACTAAATTATGGAGTAGGTGCTGTAGTTGGGCTGGGAATTTGGGTGTTTCTCAGGGTTCATGAACAAGAAAATCGTCTACTATTTTGTTTCGGCGTCGAGTTACTCGGATGTCTGCAGGTTTTAGTAATTTGGGCGGCACCCGCAGAATGTACTCTTAACTATATGTGCTCGAAGCTTTAAAATATTTTTTTAATTTAAGAATACTTTAAGTATCGGGGGATGCACCTCGCGCTTCATTGGCTGCAAATTTATTAACGTCGCTTGATGCTGCTGCAGCATAACACCTTTTCCTAAAGTCTGTCTACCCAACGCAAGTGCATCGGCGGCCGCTTTCTTTGACAAACCCTCATAATCGTTTTACAACATGGACCCTCCTCCTGACGGTCCCCTCTACAACGTTGCAACATTTTAACATCATCGAATGTCTGCACCTAGTGAAACAGAACTGGAAGTTGGAAATCTGGCAACTGAGACTCCACGCGGAGTAGACATGCAACTGTCATTTACAGAAAATCTGGGCTGCTATTGGTCCCCAACGTCAGTGTTCCATTTCTGAAGTGTGGAGATAGATTTATGACGGTCATTAGTGGGCGGGGAGGTCAGGACCTTCGAGGTCCCTTTGACTGGGAACTGCACATACGTTGGCTAAACAGACTTTACCATAGAGTTCCCCAGACTGCTTCGATTCTACTCCAACACAGCCCTTTTGTAAATTCCCCAGTAATGGTAAATTCCTTTCTTTGGCTAAACAAAAGAGAAGTCCAATAACCCTTATGACCATGCTAAGGGGTAGCAGCAGCGGAAGCTGTCCCGTTACCTGCGCTGAAAACCTAGCAGACATTTCGAGAAACTAAGTCTATGTATTTTATTGTCTACACGATTTTATACATCTCTTATACATATGATACTTTCTTACAAATACTAGTATGAAAAACATATCTATTGCTATTGATATAACTCTTTACATAATTGTTCATCATATTTCCTGAAGTAATAAATCTAATTATTTATTTTATACTAGAATAATGGGCAGGCGAAAATATCGCTACAGGTTTCAAAGATACATTAAAGTTACGGAAAATTAGATTTAGTGAAAGAGTTGGATAAAATGGATAGGACAACAAATATATATAAAGAAATTCACTTATAGACACATTTGGTTAAAATGTAAGGAATTTATACACCGATATATTGCTATAAATACAGGAATATGCACCACTGGAGAAACTATAATATTTGGATTAAGACAAAGGTACAAGCTATCACTACGATACGAAATCATGAGAAGTTGAATAAGTTTGTTGTGTCGAATAATATTTTTAGATAGTAAACGCTCTAATATTGCTGACGATCTACTAATCTTGCAAACAATGAATATTCTATGCAAAAATCAGTGCACCGATATAACCAATTTTAACCAATTTGTGAAGATTATGAATATCAATTCCGGAAACCAAAGTAATATAATTTGTAAAAATGTCTACATTTGTAAAATTGCAGAAAATACGACATAAACGGTAAAGGAATTCAGAATAAACTACATACTTTCCAGGCAACATGCGGCACAATAAACAGACCAAAAAATTTAAATTTTATAAATTTATGGGAGCATCTATGGTAATGTCGGACCCTGAAGCCCAAATAATGGAACATTTTAAAGAGAGGAGTCTACATGTGGCTAGATATAACTCGAAATAAAGACAAATTGAGCTACAAGTTTCCACAATAAACTATAAGGTATGCGAACATAGAATAAACAGAAGAGGGCATCGAAAGAATGAAGGAAAGCAGAATCCTCAAGAAGGCAGCAAAGTGTACACTTAGAGCAACAAGTTTGGGATGCCCAAGGAAGCCGGAATAGGCTGAAGAAAAATGAAAATAAATTACTTCGAGCAACGTTTTATCTATCATGTCATTAAAAATGCCTTTCAGTCACTGAGTCGAAAGGCAAACCCAAGCATAACTCCCGTGGAGTGACAACTATTTGCTTTAACACGCCGTTTCAGGACATGAGTGTTGTAAATATTCTATTGCTCTGAAGGTCTGAACATAAGCGAGTTCAGCTACAGTGTTAGTGGATTCCTAAACTGCTCAGAAGCTACACACACTTCATGATGAGAACGCATCCAAAGTTTTCCGGTAAGACTACTCTGGGATGGAAGCCCTAAACGTGTTACTCTGTGGTTATTGTCGGCCAGAGAGTGTGGGAACCGTACTATTGTGTGACAATTAGTAGTCGGCACACCGCTTTTATCGACATTATCACTTCGAAATTATAGCGGCAAGAACAAGGCTTTGATTACGTCGGCCAAAGAACTTAAAACGCCTTACGTGGAGTATGCTTTTGTTTTCAAATGCACGTGGTTCTCTTAGTTCCGTTACACCCTTTCGGAATACATTTATTATGTGTTTCAAATGGGAAGAATTCTCGCCTGTGGCGAATCAGATGCATTAGAGCCTTCACCGTTGCCACTCTTTTTATATTTCCCTCTCCCTCTCTCTCTCTCTCTCTCTCTCTCTCTCTCTCTCTCTCTCTCTCTCTCTCTCTCTCTCTCTCTCTCTCTCTCTCTCTCTCTCTCTCTCTCTCTCTCTCTCTCGCACACTTACGAGTGTTCGTGGCGCTAGACGTAAGGTAACGCAAACTGTATTTTCCAAAGTTTTATAATAATGCAGTTGTTGAAAAAACAATTGCAACATAAGTATTCGTGTATTATGCAAATGTTTTAAATATTTAGTTTAAGGTTAATTATAGTCTATGAATTACTTATTTTTCTAATCCAACAAAAATACCAGCGGTGCATCCGTATAACTGTAAATGTTACTTACGTTAAGAGATAATTCGTCATTGTCATTGTCTTCATCGTCCAGTACTGCAAATTTATGATAGGTTCCAAAATCTCGTTACGTGCTATTTCTATCAAAAGTCGTCTTCTTGTAGTTTATCTGATGTCTCAAGCAGTTTTCCCAGATTTGTTGCGTTCCTTGTCAATTTCTTCCTGAGTAAATCGTTCAACGTCAGTCAGTTTAAAAATATTATTTCTGTTTGCAACATAATTTGAGCCCACATTAACTCTATGGGATTGTTCTAGCAGTAGTAAGGGGGAGGGGGGAGGTGGATCGCGTCTCATTGACCCAGCTGATACGCTTTTTCATGGAAGAGTAACTGAATAATGCTGATTTGAACTCTAGAATAAATAGAGATTACGAACCATTCATAAACAAAGATGTAATGCGACCAGACAGGTTCTGCCAGACCAGCAAGAAGAGTATCGTTTCCTCTCATCGAAATTAACAAACACCTTGGTTTATTCAAAGTACATATTTCTTTTACCACGTCATGTCAAATGTTTACGTTTCAGTTCTCAGTGATTTCAAATATACGTTCATGCATACATGCTAACCAACAGTGATATTCATTACAGTGCGTATGGCGCAATGCATTGTTATAATATAATGGTATCTACTTTATTTATTTGTATTAGGAAAACTATTTGAGCTAAACATATGGGGTTTTTACGGTTATGTTAAATACACTGCTCTCTCCTTCCTCATGGACCTGTTTTTGCAAAATCTGAATTTTTGTCTTAGCCCGAATAGTATTTGTTAGAAATTGGTTAGTTTTCCGCTCGTCACACACCGCAGGACTCCGATAGATGTTACTAAAAACTGAAAATGCTAGAAAAAGTGACAAATGAAGTAAATGTACGCATCAATCATGGAAAAATCCGAAGATAAACAAAACCCCAAGTTTAAATTCTACATTTGACAAAAACTTAAAAACCTTATCGAGCGCTTTGTTGTGTTTCCCAGTAGTCTACAAAGGTGGCAGGCAGTTGTAGAAGTTGTACTAGGCAAACACATGACGCAGCGAGAGAGTATTGTCACAAAGCGGACAAAGAGGGGCCGGGTTCCCTTTGGAAAGGTGATAATGTGTAAAACTGCAGTGGCCAAATGCAAATGAGTCGTCATTTTCTTCCAACGAGATGAACGACAGGTAGTTACCCAGTATATCGAAAATTTCTTCACTATTTTAAACCTATTTCAGCGGAAAGCTGACCACTCTTTGCGCCAGCACAACAGTCTTACTGTCCTTCGCACAAGAAGCCTAAAGTCCTTTGAGGTGAAAAAGGATATGTTAATGCTGGGCTTTGTAGTTGCCGCCTAAACTGCCGAATCCACCATTTCATTCTCCGTCAAGCCAATGTGACCAGATATCCATGGACAGACCACGCTAATGCCGGAGTCATATAAAACATTGAGGGAATCCTGAATGTGCTGTACCATAGGATGAAAGTTATACACTGTGACTTTGTGGGTTCGTAAAATTAAAAGTCCAAGTTACAAACACCAAAAACTGCACTTTATTTCTGTAGAAACACACTTCGTACACAGCAGTACAGAATTGTGTCACATGCACAATACAACTTGCAAGGTCATCGACCACAACACAGCTGTTCACGCACGCGAGTTCAATTAACAACTGACTGACTTTAACGGGCGGACCCCCCCTTTTTTTACAAATTACTCACATTCCGGAATGTTCTCCAAGAATCGAGACGGCTAGAACAAAGAATTAGAACTCTCGAGAAATCCGTCTCCTCCCCCCCCACCGTTTCGGCGAGCTTTTATCTACACACTACACTGCCCGTCCCTTTGAATGCCTCACCGTGCTGCCTTGATCAACAATGGGCACGCGACAATACATTAGCAGTAACGCTTGTTCTCAGGATTAACGTGTAACTTGGCGCTGTGCTAACAGTTTCAGTGACAAATAAAAGGAGTTTAGCACAATTTGGTGTTGTTATTTCCCACAATATGACATACAACTTTTTAACGGCTTTACATGTTTGCTCACATTAAAAAGTTTTAGGAGTGTTTACATCACTTTACACCACTTTAAATGTAATGTTAAATATGTGTTTTCATTAAAAGTAAAACTTTCATAGGATGAACGGTTGCTCAGAAAATGGCGATTTAAAGGATAAGTGAATATCTCCAATAGAAACTTAGATAACAAATGAACTCCAGGCAGGAAGAAACAGTAAGAGATAATGCTAGCATTATCGGCAATGAGGTTTCCTCTGAATTTTAAACCAAGCAACAGTCTTCTGCATTATGTAGTTTCTGAGGCATAAATGTTTTAACTGAACAAATACCAAGAGTTGCTAAATCTTAAGTGTGTAATGAAATAATTACACGCATACTAAAAGCGAAAAAGGGTCAACCTACAAGCTTTCAGGGGTTACAAAAGGAAACTAGGCATTGGAATACCCGATACATCTATGATCTGTGACGACCCAAGTTTAAGTCATATAGTGATTTTTTATTTATTTTTTCAAGGTGAAGAGCTTTGCTTTTTATGAACGAGTGCACCATTAATACCTACACTTTCACATGCAGAATTACAACTATCAGAGAGAGAGAGAGAGAGAGAGAGAGAGAGAGAGAGAGAGAGAGAGAGAGAGAGAGAGAGAGAGAGAGAGAGAGAGAGAGAGAGAGGACAGAGAAACAAAATTTATTTTTACTTAATAGCGCAGCCATTAGCATACTCAGCTGTGATGTTAGTTCAAACACCTACGAGCAATTAAACATATTTCCCAGCATATACATGGCATAGGTTTGCAGTGAAGCGAATTTTGAGGTCTTTCAAAGTTTGATATATTACAGAAGTATTCCCTTAGGATGTCTGAACGTAGCATGTCCACAATTACCTCCAAACAGCAGCAACTCAGGGAAGATTTATCAGTGACATACTCCTTCGTTATTGATTTTATGTGAACAACCAATAATTAAACGCTCATAATTAATGTCCTATGTATATACAAGTACTCAACTAATACTCCTCCATAACCGCTGAAAGTTTTTCGCTTGAATTCTGTAATATTTTGTCTATTAAATCCATAAGGAAGTTTAGTGTAAAATTAACAAAATCAGTTTTAACATTTACTTTGCTTCTCTCACCTTAAAAACTTAATCCACGATTTCTAATCGCCTCTGTATATTAGTTAATATTTATTACGGCATTTGAAATTTCTGTGTAGGTGTGTGTACGGCTCTAATGTACCATATACCTACTGTAAATTAAGGGTTTACGTATCTGATAATTTAATTTATTATGTCAATAGTGAAAATATGACTCGTCTCATTTTAGAAGCCCGACGTAAGCTCTTGAAGCACTTTGGGGTTCTTAACCTGGGTATTTAATCAAATCTGATGATACCTATAAAATAGACCATGTCCTTGATATCTATCTTGCTTATATCCTCAGGTTTCCAGAAACAGGAGCTCAAAGATACAAATATGTGTGATTGCAAATTGTTCGCCTTCGCATGGTATGTGTACGCTCATTGGAGGTTCCATATTCTCCCCGATATTTCCTAGAGTCTTGAGTATATGTGTCTACGCAAAGTATTGTGGAGTTTAAGACAGTCAACAGCTCCTCTGAGTTTAGATGGAGTAAGGTTCCAAATAATTTCGCTCGGTATGTTTACCTTCTGTCCTCTTTCCAAATGGACTTACCTGGCGGTAGTTTGTCTACTCCAAAACTCAGATGAGCCCTCTTAGTTGGCTGGGTTATCTTATATATGATACTTCTGCGAGACACAGCAAAGAAGGCTCTGGTCGTATGAAATTAAGCCCTATGCTTCTTAGCAAGCGTAATCGTCATGTCCAGGAACCCAAACAAGGGTGACTGAGCCGCTTGGGCACAGCCTGTCCAACATTCTTTGGCATCGCAATGCCACTTCGAATGTAGTTTTGACCACGATAAGGGTTTTCAGGACTGTAAGACTATCTGAGCTGATATCTTGGCCGTCTGCCAGACAAAGGAAAAATACGCACACTACAAACTTGGAAGAAACCAGTGGCTAACTTTCTAAGGGAAATGGCAAGCTTGGTCCTAGGGCCCCAGCCCTCATACTTTACTCAAAGCGAGAGCGATCAACGAACCACGTTGGTGTTACCTTTAAAAAATCACGTGACCTTGACTCTCAAATACTTTTATCGTCTGTAAATCTTGCTGTTGAAATGTTTTCGAGATGTATATTCATTTCATATTCTGCTGTAGGTCACTAGCGTCAACGGTACATGATTTAAAATAAACTTGGCATTACTTTATATACTGCTTCTCACAATTACAATGTTACAATCTGCTCAAGAAAAATGTAAACCGTAAAATAAGTAACGAAAGTTAAATGAGAAGCAGCTGCTTTCAGAGCAAGAACTTAATCCGCTAACCTCATTAAACCGTATCGAAGTTTACGATGCATCCTAACCACTGAAGAATGACAATAAATCTCTATTTACATGAATGCGTTTACGCGCAAGCCGTGGCGTTAAGAGTAGCTTAATGCTTTCGTCGCACGACTGCCCACGTGCAACCAAACGAAATAACGCAGCTGTCATTTAAAACGTGCTTCAATGCTCTTAAACCTTTTTAAAATACATTTCTTTCTTACAAGTAAGTATGGTATAGCCAATATCAATATTCACTAAAAATAACTACCGTTTATTTTAAAAATCTGGAGTTATTTTATGGCCAGAGGGAAGACGACAGCAGAAAACACATATTGGTAAAAAACCAAGCTCTACAACTATACAATTCTGCAAGTTCTACAATTCATATCAGAACTTATTTTCACTTTTTTTGCTGCTTACCTTGTGGTATGCATTGTATGTGGTATGTGGTATGCATTCCACCCAAAAACCTGATATCAAGGATTACAAATTACTCATTCTGAGGCTCCAACATTAAAAAAACGTATGTTTACAAATTTTTATATGTGTGTAGGAAAGGGGGGAAATAAATTGGCTTTTTATTTAAAGTACACCCTTTTAATTGCTATAATTCTCACCGTCCATACTGGGCATAAATACCGCTTAATTTTCCTCAGAGGCCTCTTTATCAGGCTTGAGGTTCTTTTATGTGCTGCAAATCTATGATACGGGTTCACCAACTTTACTTCCTTTTTGGAGGAAGCCATTCTAAGAATGTTTTACGGAAGAGAGAAAGGGATAGAGAAAACAGCATAACTCAAAACGAACGGTGGAATGAATACCCAAATATTATACTGAGTCATAAATTGTTTTAGTTTGCGGGCGAAAATTTTCAAGAAATATACTCACATGTTAATATTGTAACATGACTGTACTTTTTTAAAATTCCTTTAATGATTTTGATTAAATGCGTCATACGTTTCAGAGATTAGCATGAGAAATATCTTGAATTTTCTGTGAATAACCTGTGAAGTCCCTTTCATTCTCATATAAGTATATATAAATGGAAAACAGAATCGTAAGAGATAGACACTTAGTTCAAGAAAAACGTTAGACCGTTAAAATATACCATTTGCATCAAATAAGAGTTTACTTTCGTAGAATTAACCATTCCCCCACCAAAAATCGCCTTTTTTAAGTGTTTAAGTATTGTAAATAACACACTATAAAGTGTATTCTTATGTATCTTCTAAGCGGATGCACAGGGTATATACAAGTAGTATATGGAGATACACTATTGTATCAACTGCGTTGGGACCCTGCTCTCTGCACTGTCGTGGCTCCTTGGGAGGCTGCCCCTGTCTCCTCTCACCTCATCCTTCCTCCCGGGGATACCTCACTTGAGGCATAGGTACAATAGACCAAGTCTGGAACTCCGTGTCGAATCCCCTCCGTAGCGTAGTCTAATCTAATCTAATCCAATCGTATCAACTTCTTGTGTGCTTTGTACTCGTGTATTAGCTAAAAATACATTTCGAATAATTTATCATGATTAACAGGAAATAAGTAGAAGAAAAAATTACATACGCAGTTTGTGGGGTAGATGTGAACGTAAATTATAGTGAGCAGAGAATATGTTGTGCTTGTTAACAGTCATATGTTGCCCTATTCTTTTCAAGTACAGCACGATAAATATCTGAAAAGAAGCGATTTCACTTGGTAATTTTCAGGATTGTTTATAACAAAATGTTGCTGAAAAAAAGTATTTGAGGGTTGTGTAAGCATGCAAACTAACTGTTCTTTATTTCAGGACAAAGGCTAACGATGCATTTGCGTTATGGCGTTATTAGGCTAGAACATGTTTAAAAAGCAATACCTTTTGTTTAAATATAGGCCTGTTGTAAACTAACCGTAGGCAATTGCGATTGTCCTAGGAGCAAAAGTCAATTTCAATATGCTCTATTCCGGTTGTGCAAATATTAAAGAATGTTTTCAAAATAGTTAATCCAACAAAAAACTTTCTGAGGAAGAAACCGTGTGAGATAGTTCCACGGTAATGCGCGAATCTCGCATTCGGAATGTTCCAAGTTCAATTTCCCGGGGCTGCATGATTCATATTCCACCAAGACTTTCCTATCCTTTATTATCCTTTATTCATTACTACCATCATCTGTTTAAGAGCTGAAGAACCAAAGGAACAAGCGACGGTGTTATAGCTGGACGGTGGTGGTGCACTTTGTGGAATTTTCTCCCTGGCGTCTGTCTGATTTTTACGGGCAGGTTTGAATGGCGTCGGATACATTCAATCTAGAATCGTTAGAAACCCTGTCCACGCTGGCACATGATCTGGTCGCCCTACGCGTTTCTCCCTTCCTTCCTCGAAGCACATTGGTTTACGTGCGGTGCTCTGACCCGGTTTCGCGGTTCTTACATGATATTACCTTTACATTTTTCCGGGACTATGCTTTTCATTTTATGGATTCCCAGTTGTATAAAGTTACACAACAGAAGAATGCAGAGAGATCTGTCTGGTGATAAGAGACCCAAATGGTACATGAAGGCAAGCAGAGACTAATGTCTGAAAGCATCCGAAGTAATCTTGCTGCAAGCCTGTTTATTCCTCGTGACACTTCCTCCAAACAACCGACAACACTTGCACTGTTGTCACTTGTCACCTGTGCACTTTCGTACTTCTGGCTTTATGACTTTATAATAGCGTTGATCTAAGTTCCGTGTCTTTCATATCGTGCCTTAGCAATTTAAAGTCGATTTGAAAGGTTCTTTGTATGCATGTTCAGGCCACTGTAGTTATTTGCATGTTAACAGCAAAAATGGGGTTCATGTTGAGGTATATTTTACTTCTTTCACATAGCACTAGTAAGTAAAGTTTGGATAAAAATTTGATTTAAATTTTTTCGTAGAAAATATATGACTGTACGTACGCATGCATTTATAAATTACCACATTAATTAATTATTTGAGTCAGACACCATTAGGATCCATGGCGAGGATTTTCAGATAATCTCCAACAAAATGTGAACTCCAGCACGGGCAAACATTTTTCTTTTTTCTTTTTAGGGAAGCCTAGATTAACTTATGGAGAACGCTGCCACGCAAAGTTTGGAGGGGAGGGGAAAGTAACTTGCTGCATCGATGACGCACAAGGTCCTAAACAATAAATTGTAGACTGCATTACGCTGCCTTTATAGAGATGTGATCTCCGACCTCAGGTTTGTGAGTTTACCATATAGGCCAGGAAGAATCTTTAATATTCATGCCAGCACTATTCTGCCATCATCTCATAGCGCGGACAAAATCGCTGATGAAGTCATGTGTAATCTCTCTGACACTGTCTGCGATATTGTTCTCCGAAGAATCTGCTGCCAGATGTTCCAGTGGTGAGCTAAAAGATATTCTTCTCAGAGTATGCATCGGTGGAAAGAGAATGGACACCAGCTACGCATCCCTGAGACGAGTTGTTTGAAGCGAGTTTCCGACTGTTTGAGGTTGAAGAATTAAAGTATTTCTTAATCTGGTCAATCCATATTGTAACTAATAGATTTTACCTACCTGATTTTACATAGCTGTGACATCAATATTTTAAGGTTTCAAAATAACTATTGTCGTGATGATAATCCAGAGCATACGGTGCTGTGAGTTGCAGAAATGTTCAGCGTAAGGTTCTCTGGCAATGTCCACTAAACCTGTACAACTCAAGCGCGGTCTTTAAAGGCTACGACTGCCAAGAATCGATTATAGTAAACACTTCTCCAAGGTTCTAACACTCAATGGGAAAGAGATGAGTTTTAGAAATAGGCTCTTTTATTAACTTAAATGCCTCCTGCTGACGTTCCTATACAAAGTTGCCAAATCCTAATAATACCAATTCGTATAAGGAACACAATTTTAATTCTCAGTTGCTAAATTTAAGAACATAAATTTGCTTCCTAATTTTCAGAATTTTGCCTATGTGTCCTAAGAACTGCCTAACATCCGAACATAACTAACAACCAGGAACTCTTGAGCTAAAAGGTTTTCTTCATTACACTGTCTTATAGGTGTACTGACTGCCTTTTTCTTAACATGGAACTCGCTAATGCCCTTCAATCATCTGACAAACTTTCACATTGACTAGCCAATAGCTGTAACTCAGGTTCATTCTACTACGTATATATAACAGAGAGAAAGTATTTACTGCAATTAATTATGTATATATAATTTCTTTATACAATTATTAATCTTACCCATCAATAATTTCGGTATCAGGGCTTAGCAACAGGACCAACGTGCTGAGTGCTAAGAAAGTGAAACATAGGGAATGAACCGTGATAATTAAGGAAGGCCAGCTCTGGGCAATCGCGGATTCTTTAAGGGAAATAGCTAAGAATTCCTATTAGGTTGGTCAGTTCTGATTATTCAAATAGAGGACTTAAAGAATTTAGCTTCAAGCTTTGTCAATTTATCCATTCCATTTTTGGCAACTTCGTTAATCGTTTGTGGATTTCTTATACTCGGTAAACCATAAGCATATTCTAAAAGGGAAGTATACAAATATCAGTTAAGCATAATGTGTGTGTTGAATAATTATGCGCGTAGCTATATATTTTAATTTTTTTAGAATTAGTTCTGCAGTCTTTTTGGCTTACATAAGCTCATGGCTTGTACTAATCAACTTGGTTTATAAACAGGTAAATAGTGCCTCAGTTTATTACATATTAAAACAGCGCCTGCGTTATGTGACTGAATCAATATACATTCATATGAAGTAGATATTTACAACAGTTAACAATAATGGAGAGGAAAAAAGCGTATTGTATGTAGGTATACGTTTTAGAACTATTACGAAATGCTGAGCAAAGATTTTCATGTGACTGTTACGTGCTCTGTTGCTAGTCAATCTGTAGGCTGCTCCAGTGAAAGAAGGATGTGTTTTGTGTACAAAAGTTATTCTTCGGCTCCTACATGGATCAAAGAGTGAACTGTTTATAAAAAGAATACTTTCACAATTTGTTGTGAGAATGTCAAAGAGACCTCTTTTCTTGGATACTCAGTTACAGAGTCAAGAAAGTTCTTGTTCTACCAAACAGCCTTGTACTGAGTGCATCAGTGCAACCAAAATACTTTCTCTATCGAAAGGCGGGCGAATAACCGACCGTTCCAGGACACCGCATTTCCTTTGTTCGATTCAATAATGTCCACTTCAGATGAGAGAGAGAGAGAGAGAGAGAGAGAGAGAGAGAGAGAGAGAGAGAGAGTCATTGGTTTGTATTGTAAACTATCTCTTTAATTTGGGAATTTGATGGCGAATTCTTTCAACTTCGCAGTGTTCTGGATTTATTTTACAAAAGTCTGTCTTATTTTCAACAATAAATGTGTACAAATATGTTACTATCAAGTGTTCATTATAAAATTAATAGTTCACTTAACTACGTCAATTTGTATCGAACCTTTATCGATTGAAAGTAAATATAAAAAGTGCATAAGTAATACATGAAAACAAAATAAAAATCTGTATACTACAATGTTCATATTTATATTTAAAACATTTTGCTTATTACAACAAAAACAGTATTAGAAAAAAAATGCCAGTCGGCTCTAAACTCTATGGACCCTGGGCTCATTTGACATCATTTCACCGATTTCATTCATTGCCTGATATGATTTAACGTTGGAGGACGCTAATTATCAAATTAAAAAATACAACAAATCCAAATGAAGTTATGCAAATTTAAAAAACCATTTTCATAAGCATGATATAAAAAATTTTCACTGAATGTCAATTTACAAATTTGCCGAAAAATGTCTCACATTAGAGTCACCTCTTAGGAATATGTCCCAAATTGAGACAAACTTCAAAGTCTCTGAGATATACAAGGCTGATGAGAGAAATTTGTCATCTCGTGAAGATCAATATACGAAATACTTTCCTTCTCATCAATGATGCCCGGTAAATTATTGCGCTATTGTATTTAATAGGAAACCACGTACTCTGAAGGAGTCATGTATATGCAATAATCAAAGAAAAACTGTATTGAATTTAACTCTAGTATGATGCACTAAAATGCGTTCTGTAACTATAGTACCAAATGAAATGCTCCGTTTTTCTAAAACAGATTAAAATAAACAACAGCAATTTGCTTAACTCCATTCTTTACACTTAGTTCCATGCCTTTCAAACCCTTCCATATGGATGAGACAGCACAAACAGTATTCACTGTTGAGGCCACTCACTTTCTCTGTGTCAATTTGGCAACTGTCTGCAGCGTAAAGCTTTATCTTCATCAAAAGAATCCACTGCGACGTTTCACCTTCTTCCTGGTGTAGCCAGCCATATTGCTTTGCTGTTTTGCGCGCCACAATTTACTAGAAATTAAAAAAATTTCCTCAACCTGCTTCCTTATTTGCGCTAATAAGGCATTTATATAAAAGTTAGGTGAATTACATCCATTCTTGAGATTAGCGAGCCATGCTAGGCTACGAAAGTCAAATGATAAGTGAATTCCAGTGACCCTGTCTGCATAACACATAGGTAATTTGACTGGCACACCATATGACACCAACAGAGCAGCGTAATACCTATTTATCTAAAAAACAAATACAGTGGTCCATTAAAAGCGAAATAACCAGTTGTGTCGTAATTTTAATAAATTTTGCAATTGTGATAGCTGGAGCAATCAAGACTAGAGAACGCACCATGATATTCTTAGATTGGCTTGAGAACGTAAAGCTATAATACAACACGTAATTTTGAGTCTCTGATTGGTCAATATATTTTTAAGCCAGCGAAGAATTGCATGATATTCCCCACTGCGTAAATCACGTGATAAGAGCTCGTTCGCCTTACTGCTGTTTACAACTTAGTGGGATGTCAGTCTAATTATTATAATTATTATAAAATGGACTATACCTATGAGCTGAGAGGCTACAATGCTGATTGCTCAATTACAGAGACACTCAACAGTCAATAACTAATTAATCAGTTTTACACCTCGAATTAACAAGAAAAAAGAGACCTGTCAGATAAATACCAAGCTTCATGTTTAAGTTGGATGCAGTTTAGAAATAAAAGATGATTTACAGGAAATTTACGCTATCCTATGCAACATGCTAGACAAGAGCTATTTTTTTATTTTGTCAATATGGTTCAACTCGTAATAGGATAGTGTATTAGGATAGTGACATGGTAAAAAATCTGTTTTTCTGCAAATAGTACGTGAATTTCCATTCATTCCCACTCTATGTAATATAACTTTGATAATAATAAACCGATAAAAAATTAATACAGCTAATAAATTTATAATTTATTGACATATACAGCTTGTGCAAATAACTTTCTTCGCTCAGTCGCTTCAAAATTACGATACGTTTAAATAACAGGCAAGAAGTGTGGGCATATTGCTTAGTTTGAAATCATTTCTGGGCAAACATTTAAGTTGATTAGCAAAACGGATGTAATAATCGTTTTTATATTAAATCCATTTAAAAGGCACGTGTAACATGAGAATCGCTTTTATTTTACTGTAATTTGTAAATTCATTCTAGAAATATGGGCATTTTATTCAAATTATATGCATGTATGGAATTTTTCACTAGCCCTAATGAATAGTTTGGGTGCTGTGCGAGCAAATTTGGAAGCTATATAATTGATTCATATCAAGTACAGTTGTTATCGAATGTGCCATTAAAACAATTGCAGATGTATTTCTTCCAATGAAGTGATACACCAACATGTTGAAACATGCATGCTATGTGCCTGTGATGCACACGTTTTCAACTCTGATTTTTTAAATAAGATATGTATATGACAGCAATCAGCTTCTCCATGGAGAGAGCTGGGATGTTGTCAAGTAGAGGAGAGGAGGGTATTACGTAATAGTCGGGAAATATGAAATACCAACATTTCAGCCCTGTTTGCTGCTGCTATTATGTGGGAGTCATGAAGTAGTCAAGAAAGACTCCCATAATGCACTGCAGTGAGAATTGACAGCTTGTTGTCATTTCACTCGCTACAAAATAGTGTGTTTTGTGATATTCAAAAGTTCTTGAAGGCACATTTTTAAGCATTTTAACCCTCTAGTAGACAGGTGACTTCAACAATAATGTTAAGAGTAAGGTACACTAAAAGAACTGTAGTTTGTTATATTGTGGTCTTTTTTTAGCTGGCAATGTTTTGTCCATTTCTTTAAAGGTTCATTGTCCAAGATACCGCTCCGGGTATTATGGAACACCAGGCATTACTTCATATTCGGTCTAAAAGTATGATGTTCCATATAAGCGTACGAAATATACTGAGTAGAAATAAAATTAAAATGAGTTTTGAGTAGGTAAACAATTATTATTAGTTATATAAATAGAAATATAGCCTAATTTATATCCAAAGTATATATTAAAAATTACATTCATCGAAATGCAAACTAAACCTATTTTTTCTGTTAATCTATCTTGGTCTATGGTCTAGGCCTATAAACTTTGTTCATACATGTTTTATCTATTTTAAACCAACTCATGTTTTATGAAATCAAAGTAATTTTAATGTTTTAAACCACCTATTCCATAATACCCGACTATTATATATTAGCCTCCACCTGTAATATTTTTCTAAATACATTGTTTTTATAATAACAAAATGAACAGAAGTTTTTGCTTTTACAAGTGACAGTTCATCACGATTAGTTATAGTATGTACTTATGGTGATTTAATGATTTTATATAAAAACTAGCTATTTTCAGAAATGTAAATTGTATTCCATAATACCCTCCTCTCATCTAACAGGTACAGTACAGCAGTAGCAAGTTACGCATGGTTTTTTGCCCTCTCAATTCTCAGAACATATAAACAGTGTTGCGTTGTTACGTCCTTACAGGCGTTGTCTTTCTCCCTCTCTCTCTAGAATATACATTGAAATTAACTGTTATGTAATAAATTAATTTTTGAACTGGCATGCCTATTATATCATGCTATGTCCTTCAAGATTCCTTTTTTTCTGATTTTGTTTTAAAATCATATCATTAACGCTGACTTTTCTAATATCAGATCTCTATTATTTGTTATTATTTTTGATCTCAAATTTCAGATCATGAAGGACTTTATTTAAGCTTGTGCTTCTGTCAATTAGCCTTGCTTCTTTATAAGAAGAAAGAAGGTTATGTGTGGTAGGAAGCTCCATTTGTGTTTAACAGCCAATAGATGTGCCTTGTGGCATCTAACTAGAAACTGTCCAGTTGCGTGATTGCAGATGCCCTTGGTCTCTCTTTCCCAGGAGTTAAAATATTCGCGATAAACCTGGTTGCAGTGGATTCTCCTTAGATATTCTTTCACCTCATTCATTTTCAAAGCACGTATTTACTTCCTCACTTGATTAAAATGAATAACGGGTTCACTGTGAAGAATATTCCCATCTTTCTGTTCGAAAAATTCCCTAAGAGAATGGACAAATTCTTCAGCTTGGCTGCTCAATTTAACAACTCGTCTATCCCCAACTTTACCTACACCTAATCTTGCTTCCCCAACTATATATTTTGATACAAAGGTTTTTACAAAGTAGGCTAACAACACACAACGCAACCGAATGTGCAAGCAAACTCAATTCCAGGCACGCAACTAGCGATAACTGAATTCACCAGTTTAAGCATTCTACATGATTCACCATTGTAAGCAGAAACTTCATAATTCCATAGCAAGAGCCTTCCCCTTTTACTTTTTATCTCTCCTTGTCACGTATCCACACTGTGGCATATCACAAAACAAATTCACCTCGTTTCTGAGGCGTAAAACGACATTTTCTTTTTATTTAGTTGCTAAGCAAGTTCATTATTTTCTTCACGTTTTACCTTTCTAGAATTTATTTACAAGCCGTAAAAAGTAAACAGGATCAATTATCATATTACTACGCTTTATTTTGCGTTTCCTAAACGGTTAATAATGAATAGTATATAAGCCATACAATACATTTGTGATAGGCGGAGAATGTGTATGAATGTTATATGAGTATATAGAAAAAATTCGAAGTTGCTACTTGCTATCTTGTGCATCAGTCACAGTAAGCAAGAAGAAAGACGCTGAACTTCCATAATAAAACCATATATGGTGTTAATGTTTGCGGTGTTTTTGACTATCCTGATGTTTGTAACACGTGAAGATGTTGTTGGACATTGTTGCTACAAGTGGAACGTATCCCTGTTGAAACATGCAGGACAACTTTACAAGCACAAATGTGTTCTTATTTCCCGAAGGCTAATAGCTGTTGAGCAAAAGGAGAAACTCAAATGTGTGATTGTTGGACTGGAACAGGCATTTCATTTATTGAAAAAAGTGTTACGGTCACAGGACTTTCTCTATCCACTATTATTTATTTTCTTATCTATTCCGTGAATTACTTCTACAAAAGGTAGTATCTCTACAATAATCATGATTAATATGTAGCAGAAATGGATCAGTATATTTTTATTTTTTAGCAGTTGTACCTGATCATATCAAGGAAATGCGGTAGTAAATTGTTTTGTTTGCCTGCATGTCATATAGTCTTCGCATCAGGTTGGAAGAATGAGATCAGCACTTGAAAAATGTTGCTTAAACGAACCGCATCAAATATTTGAAATTGGCTAATGCTATGATAAACTGAAATTGTATATCTAAATGAGTTCTGTATTTTTCATAAGTACTTGTATATTTATATAATGTTTAGTGTTTTCTGTCACAGGAAATTCCACATAAGCATACTATCATTTGCCTTATTAATAAGCCAAACATATGAAAATTTAAACAAAATCGTTAGAGCTTTTGAAAATGAAATATTTTCCACGTTGCGTATAAAGTGAGGTGTGAGATTGTTTGGACAAATTTCTCCCGGTATCTTTAAATGTCGGAAAGTTGAATCAAGACTTGAAAACGACAATACTTGAAAAATCTAAGGCTGATACACCTTTCCACTTCATATCTACGGATGACTAGTGTGGAATAACAATAATTAAAAAAAAAAAACCTTAAACGTTGAGTCAATTAAGAACTTGGACACTCCCTATTAATTTCTGAGTCATGCTTTTCACAAACCGACAAACACGCACATGTGGAACTTTAACTAAAACACCTTATTTGTATTCAGGACAACTATGAATATGCATTTCCCACGAAATTTTGATATCGAATTTTTGGGTGAGATGTTACTTCGTTTACCTACACCTAGAAAGGGACAGAGAAAGTAAAAGTACCAAAGACCACATGTTCCAATATTTTGAATAATCTATGAAATATTTTTTTCGTGCTTACGTATCTTTTATATCGCCTTCCAAAATAATTATACTGCTGTCAAATACATTTTCATATAAGGAGGCAAAAAATGCAAGCCGAAATGAAACAGAAGTACTCAAAATTATTTAAGTGAAACCTTTGGGCTGTAAATAGTAGTAATAAGCGTGGATGGTTCATTTCCGCTATATCCTGGTTCATTTTGTAGTGAAAGTACGCTGCATATTACAGATGTATTTTCAAAAGAACGTGAGAGCTGAGAACACTCCATTAACTCCCATGGCAACTTAATTCACGCCAATTTGTTAATATCCTGAGACACGACAAGGAAACAGTAAAATGAAGCATTCTTTCCGCAGCTAATGAATGTGAAACAGTTCTGCTTTACGTAATCTGTTTTGAGCAAAGCACTTTCATTGGCTGCAAGCATCCTATAACGCTTGATTAAATTAGATTTTATAATATAGGGACGTGCCGATATATTTCAGGAAGTTTTCAAAATGTTTCCAATATAAAACTTCATGCGCTTTAATATCTTAAAGATTCCTGTATTACTGCACACATCAACGGGTTGTTTTCATTAAATTCAAGGGAATATAAAGCTAAAATTTCGAATCTATAATTACTAATGCAACATAGAGAAGGCAGTTTTAACAAGTCTGTATATTTTGAACGGCAGAGCCTGAAGCAGAAATTAAATAAAATAAAAGTAGAAGAAAAATACTGGACTCAGGTTACTCAGTACCTAGTGTCTTATAAATTGTAAAAAGAAAAAAGAATTAAAAATCATGGTCCTATGTTTCTAAAACAGATTTCAAAAAATACAAATTAAGTCATTTATGAAATGCCCAACATATTTAAAAAGTTGCATTTTATCTTTTAAATTTTACATTCCATTTATGAAATATAAATTATTTATAATCATTTATTTATAATCAAGAATTCAGTTTTACGTAATGTTGAAATTGTATCTAAAAACAAAATATGTAACTAAAACAATTAGCAATCATAAAAATTAAAAACCTAAATCCAAAACTATATTTGATTTCAAGAAAAGCAGATCTCTTCAAATCTCTACCAATTTCAAAGAATCTAAGCTGGAAATTGGAAAGGATATGAATAAAAATTCTATTGCAAGAAACATTTAAATTGGCAAAATTGTATGAGAAATTCAAGTATTAGATTCCATACCATATTTGCAGACGTCCTTCATTCATTTAAACATGTGTATATTTAAATGGCGATAAAGGCAATTATATTTTCTTTCTATGATGTGTGGATTCTTTTGTATGGACATTTTTAAAAAACGTATTTTTGTCCTTCAAAATATAGTAAGAAATTCATCACTGGGAATTCTTAATTGAATTGTCTGGCGTGAACTACCAAATTCTTATTGAACTGTTATCTGTTAAAGGAATAATTCAGAGACATTTGTTCAAAATATTGATTTCAATATATGTGCTGTTAATAACCTTTACCTTTTTTCGGATTTTATAGTTTCAGAATATATAATCATCATGAGCGTATCAAACGTCTTATTCTCGAAAGCAACTTTAAATGTTACACTGTACTCAGACTGTCTGTCACCTTTCAGAGCCATTTAAGTTAGCTTTTCTCAAAACATAAATGTGTCGCAAAAAAAAAAAAAAAAAAAAAAAAAAAAAAATAATAATAATAATAATAATAATAATAATAATAATAATAATAATAATAATAATAATAATAATAATAATAATAATATTTAGAGAGAGACCTCCCCCGACAGGTCAGGATAACGGACATGCTCCCCTGCTGCGGTACGGAAGTGGTCTCAGCAGCTGGACCCTAAATGGTCCAAGCAGCAGGTTCAAAGGCCGGCAACCGACCTACCGGAGGAGGAAGTGGTTTCCTCAGAGTATATCATCCTGCCATGCACCGCCGAGACATCCACCGACACTTCTACACTGAAAGAGACCATCAGATGAGAGATGATGTGAAATGATAATGGAAATGAAATGGAGGGACAGGAGATTCGGGGGATGTAATTAACCTAACCAGCATTCACCTGGCGACTCGGGAAAACCCCCGAAAAACCCAAGGGTCACGCAGGTCGGCCATGGGAATCGAACTCAGGCCTCCTGAATGCGAGCCACAGACGAAACCGCCTGAGCCATCACACTCGGTAAGGATGGAGATAGGCGACTGACCGAATCGTTTCATGGAGACACAAGAATGGGCGTAGGCCCAGATCGAAACGCCTGGTCGGTTAGTCAATGACTTATCACTTACTTAGTGTAATGTTAAGACTATCTTGGAATAATATATTTAAAAAGGAGATAGAGAGAGAAAATAGCTGTTTAATTTAGCTTAGTTATTATTGCTTTACCTTCTGAAGTCATTTTGCAACCACATTTTTAGGCTATGTTCAACTATATTATACTGAAATTATACAATATTTTCACTGCACCGAGGTCCTTGGATATTACATACTAAGTTGTAGTAAGGAATTTAGTTGTTCGGACAGGATAAGGCGAGAAACCCTAATCAGATTGGTAAAAGTAAAAATGTTGATCTTAATTTCATAATACGAGCGTCATGTTACGACTGAGCTATCTCGCTTAACAAAAATTTATTATTTTATGTCACAAACGGTGTTCAATTATTTTTAATGAATAAAATGTCAATAGTGGTTTACTCGCTGCAATGTAAGAATGTTCCAAACCATTATTATTGTAGGCCAATTGAAAATATGTTACATTTGTCACTATTAAAAGTGTTAATACCTATCGTGTAAGAGATGTCCTCTGAAATACTTAATCTAAAGTAAACTAACCTATTTTAGCCCTTCTTCGCTCTGCAGCCTAAACAAAGCATGTCGTCAATATGAATAAGAAATTGGAAACACTTGTAACAATAGTTAAGCTTGAGCAACATTTATTCTATGCTGTATATTCATAGATTAATACCTAAATGGCCGGAGATACGATTCTCGAAAATAATTTTGACGAATGTATGAGTCGGAACCAACATTGCATTTACGTAAATGCTAATTAAATTGGTTGGTTTATCAATTAAAATATTGAGCATGTGGAGTGTTGAAACATTATCCTTTTATTAAGCTCATTTTGAATCTAGATTAAGCTATTGTATATTTTGGTGGGGGGGCTGTGTCCCCCATAATACAAAACTTATTTGTATACCAAAAGCGCATACTACGCTTTATTTTCAAAATCGCGCTCAGGAGTTGATTTACAGATTATTTTAAGCATTTTAAAATTCTGAATGCGTATGGTGTGTATTTTTCAAGTTTAGTTGAATATGTCTTTAGAAATAGCCCTGATTTAAGTTCCAATGCGAAATGTCGCAATTATGGCACAAGAATAACACCTAAAATAATTTGTTCTTATGTAACAGATCACCCATGGTCCTAGGTTTGAAGTTGTTTAACAATTTCGCTGAAGACATTGAAGAAACACAAGAGAAATAACAATTTAGGAAATGTCTTTTAGGAATGCTTTGTAAAATTATGTCCATATCGCAGCAATAGAATTTTAAATATTTCTGTATAATTATATACGTTTTATAATTAATTTAGAATTAATTTTTTAAGCTGCACTTTATGTTATCGTACATGCTTGATAAACTTATTTGTGGCTAGCCTTATAGCATTCGGATTTTGAATGGGTAAATAAAGGTCTGTCTTTTTCTCGTTTGATACACAACTAAAATTCTTTTCAAATGTTCATTAGCAGTATTTCAGTACTGCTTCAGCATATTCTGATGCAGGGTAAATAGATTGAAACTAAAAGTGACCTAGTTGTTTTGTTTACAATGTTTTCCACTATGACATCTTCAGCTGTAAACTAAGCTGTTTTAGAAAAAAAAGATTTATCTAAGCCATTCATATTTTCAATTACTTCCAAACAGTATATAATATTTTACAAAGTACGGACGTCACAATGAAACAGAGTTAAATTTATATGCCAATAAAACATGGTTCATAGTTGGAAACGCTACTAGGATTAGATAAGCAGTACACAGATTACATTAAACTTAGTACAACGGTCAATTATGAGTTTAATAGAGATAGTATTCCAAGAAACTATTGCAACTTACTAAAATTGTGAAAATGTATACTTAATTAGGCGTCAAAGGAGACCTTTTATTGCTAAAGTTTAAGAAATTACAAATGACAATATATGGAAACAAACTGATCTGCAGAGGAATAAACATACAAGACTGAAGCAATGTTTAGGTTTTGCTGGAGTAGCTAGAAGAATAAGGAAAGCGCTGATCAAAATTTGTAAAACACCGAAAAGAAAATAATTCTTATTTGGTCTCAAGAAGCAGAGAACAGGAAATTGTTAATAGGACATACAGTCTGGAGAGTTTGTGAGTATAAATGCTTCCGAACTATGATTTGCGGGGATATGTAAGGCAATAGAAAAGTAAATGGAAAAATAATGTAAGAGTGTAAAACCTATTATGCTATTTCTTTAAAACGGAACTGATAAAAAACGAATTGAATGAAGAAGAAAAAATATGAAATTAAAGACCTACATGATTTTCATTGCTCTATGATCAAGCGTATAAACATTTATTCCGGTCTAAGGGAATGCTAAATTCAACACACGCACGCTCGCGAACACACACGTCTTGTGTGGAACCCATTATTGTGCAACCATTTTAAAAAATTAAATGTTATAGTTCTCTTCTTTAGAACTAAAAATAATTTTACTTATTCCTATGAATTGCCCAAATAAGTGATATCGTTCCGCTTTGTTACAAAAAAATAAAATACGTTCTTAAGAATATAGCTTTGTTGTTTATGTTTAAGAAGCTATGCCGAAAATTTCAACCAGGTTGTGTGAAAAAACAGTTGTGTAGAGCATTTGCAAATATGAAGAACACGTACACATTGCGAGAAAATAGGAATTAATTTATAAATTCCCTATAAAGTTACCAGCATACTAAGTGTTTAAATCACACTGAAGGGCATTTAAATTGTATGCAGTAGAAAATGCTGTTACATTATGCATCTAAAGTGTTTAGAATTGTTAGGATATGAAAAATCTGATTTTTAAACTATTTTGTGAACATTTCAAAGGAGCTTCAGTTATGACAGATTCACAATAACTGTGTGCAGAAACAGTATTGAGATATTTCGAATCTAGTGACAATAAAATCATTTCAAAATTATATAAGTGTTCGATATGCATACAAAGACTCCTCGTAATTTCTATTTGAAGTGATTCATCAAGCACTGTTATAAAGGAATAGTACACACAAATCAAGACCTACAATGTGGCATAATGTTTTGGAACACAGGAAAACAACAAAACAAAATACAAGCACTACCGTATTTTTAAAGATCGTAAATGAAGAATGGATTAGAAATGTAATATATGCAATAAAGGAGGAACGATAAAGGAGGAGAAAGAACGAGCACAGAGAACTGAGATTGTTACAGCGTTCGTCAATGGTTGTGATGTTGCTTGGTCTGATGTGCCAGACCTTACACATGGTGCGTAAATAGCTTGCCTATCTGGTAACTAAGAGAAATATTGTAGTAGGTATATTTATTTAAAATAACAGCTATATTTAAAGTTCCAATTCCAATTTATTTTATACAATCCTGAAAGGAAGAAACAGAAAACAAAGAACAAACCTACCTTTCAATAATCCTCAATAATTTCTGGCTGAACGGCCAGATGGGAGCATTCATGCAACACATACACATTGAAAGAAGGTCTAGTTATTAAAAAGAACGTCACTGAAACACAAATGTCCAGTAGAGGTCGGTTATAGAAAAGAGTGTCACGACACACCATGTAATGTTTTCAAATCAAACCACAACACTGAACTGGTTTTCTCATGCACTACAGCACACACAACATAACGCCGTGAGAGATGGAAGTCAACTGTAGTACTTTCTACTGTCGAGCGAAAGGTACATAATTACCATCCACTAAAACGGAAATACGGCGGGAGGAAGGGAGGGGGCGGCAGGCAGGAAGGAAGGAAAGAGAGAAATGTATGATTTGTCAGATAGCTTGTTAGCCAGCTATACAATTTATATTTGTTTTTCTAGTAAGTTATTAAAGTACAGCCCAGTTACAGCCAACGTCTAACAAGGTTTTCATTTGCGTTAGTAACACCTGGGAAACGGTAGTGGCCTCAAATAAAACCTAGACATATACCAATACACTGAATCTGATAAATAATAATTACGTTTAGATAATAATCAGCCATTCCAAAACACAAAGTTAGAAAACATCAAATTCTTATGGAAGCAAATAATGGATGTAACATAAAAAAAAAGGATCGTAAATACTACTCATATCCATATTTTATTTCATGTCATAAAAGCTACAATAAACTTTGGTTTGTGACATAAGTCAAGGTAATACAGTTTAAAATAAGATTACAATTAAAATACTCGTAAATATTATAAAGTGGATTAAGAAGGGGCTAATAGTAATGTACGCATAGTAATGTTTCAGGTGTTTTTATAAGTTTGTCTTGAATTCAGGAAACTCCTTAAATCATAGAATTTTGGAGCCTCTCCGTTTAAACTAAATTCATTTTGCATACCTTCAAACTAATTTTACTAATGCGCATATATAACCTTTCAAATTATACTGGCAAACCAATAGTGAGTAAACCAAAGTAAAGACTCTAGTGCAAAATCGACATACATTTAATCTATTTTTACATAACCCAAACCTTTTATAACATAAGCCAAATATGATCATTTAATTTTTAAAAGTTTCATTTAAGGTTACAACGAACGGAAATATTGCAACTAGATAATATTTTGTTGCCTTGGGAATAAGCTGTATCTGTACATTTGTTTTAATTGTTTCATTTTATAAATGCCTTTTAACTGTCAAGTTCATTATGTGGGCCTTGACTTCATAAAAACTTTGTAATGACGTTCCGTTGAACTGTTTGTTATTTATTATTATACTATTTATTTAGTTGTTCATTATGTAACACACTCATGTTCAGTTCAGGGTAGGACATGATGATGATGATGGTGGTGATGATGATGATGATGATGATGATGATGATGATGATGATGATGATGATGATGATGATGATGATGATGATGATGATGATGAGGAGGAGGAGGAGGAGGAGGAGGAGGAGGAGGAGGAGGAGGAGGATGAATTGGTTTAAGAGGGCTCAACTTCTAGGTCATCAGCGCCCTAGGGTAGGACATGATTTGAATTAAAGGTGGTCTTTTTCTTAACATTATTTATTTGGCACTTTTACGTTTTCGTTGTAGGCTTCAACCAATTACATTACCGAGATGCCCTTATTCGGTTGTTTATACGTATATAATACTAGCATTTTTAACGTACGTAGACTAGAGGAGGATAGGCAGTGCCGGTGTAAGGTAGCTCACACTTTGTACATACATGCTCGCACTGAACACGGTTTAGCGTGTTACGTCACCGCGGTCTGTACTGTTGTGTCTTGCAGACATTAGTTGTGCTATTAATGCCAAATATGTTTCCCGTCTTTCCTACATTGCTGCATTCCGCATGCCTCACCTAATCTTTCTTCTCCTGCAGCAGCAGTACAGATATATGTAACGTCACACGCTGAACTGTTTAGTGCGAGCATGAATTTAGCATGTGAGCTAGCGTCACACTGGCAATGTCTGTCCTCTCTTGATAGACTAATGAAGTTCCAGAAATCATTTAAAAGAGCAGCCAAAAATAATCTTAATATAATGTACTATAAACGAATTCACAGTTCAAATGTCGTTATTGCCTTTGTCTGCCTTAAACAACATGCTCTACTCGGCCGCAAAGTGAGTACGAATTGCGCCAAAGCACAACTTCTCGAGCGAGTGCATTAGTGAAGCGCAAGTGGTTAGTTCGTTACTACATTGCGTACCTACCCTATCGCTTATTTGATACATGTAAGTAATGAAGGAGGTGAATGACTATTGCAATTCAACTTTTAAAAATTTAAACATAGCTGCAGTGAAAGTTCCAGATGTAATCAGCTGACCGCAGATAACGTAAACACGTGTTCGCTCTTTTTTTTTTTTTTAATTTACGTCTTGCAACGTTAAGTCATATCGGACGATGAATGAAATGGGTGAAATGATGCTCAAACGAATACAGGGTCCATAGAGCTCTCATCTACCCGACATTCATCTTTCAAGAAAGGGTAAAGCCCAGAAAAATCCTTATCCAGACAACTCATCCTGACCGACATTCGAACTCGGGATTCCTTGAACGTGAGACAGAAAGGCTACCATCTAGGCTACGGAGGCGGGCACTGTTTATGTACGTCTCCCCTTTAAGCCCGGAGGGACTGTGTACTTCATGACCTACTTGGTGGTTCAAAATAATTTCAGAGTTGTTCATAAAATACGTTGCACACAATACTCTGTCAATAATTATAAACGCTTCTGTATATTTGTATCAAATACTGTATAACAAATAATATGACTCTTGTCTATAACATTTTACTCCGTAAATGCAATGGTTCGAGTAAAATATGAACAATTTAAGGAAGCTCCCCAACTAAACTCTTTAATTTCTTACCGATTTTAACCAAATTTGAGTTTTGCTGGCTTTTTAAAGCTGGATATTAACTCTGTGTTTTTTTTTTCCTTGTTCCATTTATAACATGCCTTAACTGCTATGGTCATATCGGCGGCCGTTCTCCTTTGGAACATACTCGTTATCTTTGGTTTTTAATCATTAGATCACGCACACATTCACACTCTCATTCATACTTTCAGACTCTGGGGAAGATGGGGAATTATCTTGGTCGTAGGAAAATCCCCACCCCCACCACCGGGAATCGAACCCAGCACCCCTAGCACGGCAGGCAGGTGCTCTACCGACTAAGCTACGGGGCCAGTCAACTCTGTGTTTTGTAACGTACGAACGAACGGATAAAGTAGCGACCACACCTAGAAATATCAAAAATCAAAATTTTAAAGATAACCATTTACAAAAATAAGATGCGCTACACTTACATGATATTCTCTACTCACTCTTGTACAAACTATTTTTACAAATGCTTAATTTTTATAAACTTCATGCTCATCAAGACAGACAATCGTATATAGGATTAGTTACAAATTTCCTTGTAGGTAAATTGAAATAGGGGAGCGCAGTATAGGCTTAAGTGATCGTCAAATCTTTTAAGAGTGGATTGTTCATCTTGCGTAACAGGGACGCAGGAAGTAAGTTCTTCCGGTATGAGGAAAGTGTATTTGAAAATTCGGACCAGTAGCAAAGAGTACTGCAGAATTATCAATTTCACCAACATTTTATTTGAAATAAATGTAGCTCTACTTCTTCACGTGGTAAGATTTTGTCTATCTCTTACGGTTCAGCAGTTATGTAAAATCAATTCAGAATGAAGAGAAATTCCGAGAAAATTCAAGATATACATCTAACTGTCATGAAAATATCTTAAACATATGATAATTAAATCAAATTAGTTACAGAAGCTTTTGACAGAGTCAGCATTAAAAATCATTTTAAAAAATTTACAATAAGAATTTCTTATTCCTGTTTTTAATTTTTGAAAATCTTCGTGTAGCATCTTTGTAACACGCCGAACTTAAATACCAAATTTGGTACCTATTTATAAATTTTACATTTTTGTGTTACGCTGTTCTTAGACAGAAAGATAGTTGCGCTCTCACGCGCACGCACACACGTACGGTTTTCCATTTCATTTTTAATTCAGGGAATCTGAATGCGTGTAAACTTGAGGCCTAATAATAAACTGGGTGAATTAAAATGTGAGCTGACTATGGACTGGAGCATGCAAGCATTTGGTGTGAATAAAACTTCTTGCTGAGCATGTGTGATAATACAAAATAATAAAATCGAGACAAATTCTAAGAACAATGATTCGTTTGTGCAGGTGCATTCGTGCTGATAACCTTACCTACATAGCTGAATCATAAATTGATAGCAATGTTAAAACAATAGGTCGTGGTGCATGACTCAGACTTCTTGTGCAATTTCTTGTGCAATTGTTGCTACGGATTAAACACCTGCAGAAACTGATTTCTTCGAAAATCCTGAATTTCAATCGGAGTTTTATAAATCTAACAAAGAGGAGTTTTATAAATCTAACAAAGAGATACTGTGTTGTCTAAGGTACAACGACGGATGCTAAGAAATAAAAATGTTAGGCTTTAACTGAAATTGGGCATGCAATCACAGAACATTTAATTTAACATCCAATGCGCAGCAGATTGTCAATAAAGTACAAAATATGAAGACAAGACGTAAGGCTAAGGCTAGCTTTAACTCTACCGTCAAGTATGAAACAACTTAAACATATGCTTAGTAATATTTCTGTAATTAGGCGAATCTTACTACGTAGTGTAGAAAAGCCTTGTTTCATCTGTCCGAAATAATTTTCTACAACTCTCTCCTTTTTAATGTAGATCTAGTAAGTTCTCTATTGTGGATTTAGTGGGTACTGGAGAGGTTTCACAATCTGAGGTTGCTACTCCGCAGCCTTCATCACAAGATAAGAGAGAGCATCAGCATGTTGCATTGCAATTACCCTAAAAAGGTCCGAGTTTCTCCAAATCCTACATAACCTGAAGTACATAAATTTTTTTACCTCGAAATAATTTATACCTAAAACCCACAACCCATCCTACAACATCCCTAAAAGAAAAACCCTACATGCGGTAAAACCCTTAACGGGGCACGCAGCAGAAACCTTCTGGTTACCTCGAAATAATTTATACCTAAAACCCACACCCCATCTTACAACATCCTTAAAAGAAAAACCCTATATGCAGTAAAACCCTTAACGGGGCACGCAGCAGAAACCTTCTGGCTTATACAGCCAGCCAGCACTTCGGTCGGTCGGTCGGTCGGTCGAAATCCTACATCATGTACAGATTGACACTAATAGACCCCTCTGCTACGTTACAAGTTGCCTGATTGAACATCAACACCTCTAGGGACACCGTTTCTTTGATATATTAATTCCATGTACACTCGGTGTCTTAATTAACATAAGGGCACAACTACCCCAACAGCCCAAGGTAATACATAGTTTTCTTACTACTATCTGTCAATTTTACAGTCAGCAACAGAAGTTTAAAGCTTAATCCACTGATGAGCCTTTCTTTACACACTTCCAGCACTTGCGAAAATGCTTTCGACACTGTGCTTCTGTTTATGCCGATGTGTGCACCAACATCAATTTGAAAACCCGGTGTACTCAGATATCGCAACAGCATTTTCATCCATTGTCCATTAGTTAACGCACCACTTGCTTTTTTTTATAACTTTCTCTACCATACACATAGTAGGTAGGGAAGGTTTTGGGCTTCACTCAAAAATTCCATACCAGTATTTCAGTACAAAACACATTCTCAGATCTCCTGAATCCAAAAGAAAATATTTTTAGTAAATGGTCGACGCATATGTGTGTATGTGTATGTGTACAGCGTAACTCAAAAACAAGAAGACTGTTACATAGCAAACTTGATATTAACTTCAGCGTCTTCCAAGGATGCAATATGAAGATTTTTAAGAAAATCCCCCACCCTAAAATACTCTCTATATGGAACATTTCTGGAAAATTTTGATTTTATCAAAAATTTCTCATGCCATAAATTTAAGACACTTTCATCATAAATGAGATGTATATTTTGACATTTCTAGAAATGGTTTTTGAAGTGCTTTGCATTCTGAACGACTTTTGTATAACTGGTAAACCGCAAGAGAAAAAATATTACTATAAAAGCAGATATATCTCATTAAAGCACACAATTTATGTCAAATACACTTTTTGTGCAGCTTGCAAATTTGATATATTCCTTCTTACTAGTTTGAATATTAAACTATTTATACTTTTCTCAAACAAGAAGTCGTTTCTTTTTTATCTTCTGGCCATGCAAAGGAAACGGAATATCAAAAGCATACAGTGATCAGCTCTTAAAATATCTGACTATCGCTTATGAATTAGTATTCATTTAATATCGTTATACTTATAAGAAAATATGTAATAAAACTATTTTTACAAACGCTTATTCTGATTAATATGAACGAAATAGAAGAATAAACTTTTATAAGAATAGCCTATGCAAGAATGAGTAGAGAGAGTCATGTGAGAGGACACATAAATTTTTCTTGTCATACATTCACCATTAATCCTATAAAGCCATTTGTAGTACTCTACCGGACTTTCTGCACGTAATTTATAAACTTTTGTTTTCTTTCATACACTCGCTAGGTACACTCTAGGAAATCTGCATCGTTCTACTCAATGCGGAGTCAACAATCGAGGTACTTCAGAGAAGCTCGCTCTCGACTCCAAGAAACGAGTAAGAGTTGCTCTTTACTAACAGAACTCCTTCCACACGCTGACCGAAGGCATGGACGCAGAGTCAAAGCTCTGTCCCACATCTAATTGAGTCAAACAGCGAGTTTCGAGTTTCACCTCAACTTCATTCACGCCACCCATCAAATATGAGTTATTTATGTGGTGGACAACACGGCGTTGGGGCGGGTTTTCTCCGGGATCTCCGGTTTCCCCCGCCATCTCATTCCACCGGTGCTCATTCTTCATCTCATATATCTCAGTGTCATCGCCTGCGGTGCCGTATGTAGCAAAAGCGGGCATTAAACACTACACTACACTACACACACACACACACACACACACACACACACACACACACACACACACACACACACACATGAGTTATTTAAATCACAGAGTAAGCCTTGTAGCCCACACAGGACGTTTCTTTAAAAGTTTGTAAGGTCGGATGTACTCTTGAGATTTACGGTGCAGTGTAAATATCATTTAGTTTTATTGCGTTTAGTTATTATACAAAAACCTTTAAAAATAGTGGAAAATGATAATCGAGTTATTTGTGCAATACCTCTCAAGATGGAAGTTTAAATACTTTAAAATTTTATATCCTATATTTTCTTGAATTACAGTCCAACATAATCCAATATTAAAATTTTTATAACACTGATAGTGTTCCTGAAAAAATAATAATAAAGTCACATATTTATGTTCTATAAATCAATAACATAATTACATTATTTAGATTCCAAACACACAAATATGCCTCCTATCAATAATAGGAAGATCTCATTGTCCAGGTTCAAAGAACACTTGCAAATGTTTCGAAAGAAAATGAATCAACATACATCGCGAGGAACATTTCAAGGCGTAAGAAAATAAGTTTATGAGGAAATAAACTTTTAAAGTTTCACCTGTATTTAAAGTCACATTTTCCTAATGATCAAAAGTGTAATCTCGGAATTGGATCTTGCTTCTGCAATATTTGAGGGTTTCTCTATAATAAATTAAAAAAAAAATAATATTTTGAATGTTATCGGAAATTCAGTATCAGTATCACCCTTTTAGGTATATCGCGCCAAAAAAATGCGATACAAGAGTTAGAAAAAAAATAGTTTCATTTTGCGAGTAGGAATGCTCGAAACGAGACCACTGTCTGGTGTAGTAAAGCAAAATGGAAAACAAAATAACTTTGGGCAGCCCTGAAATTTGTCAAGTAACAATAAAATAATACTTTATTGATTCCAGCCCTATGTTCAACTAAGAGAAGTGACATGATCAGCGAGAACGTGGATGTTTTGATATCTTGATTCACATTATATCAATGAAGCGGTTATATATCACATGATGCTGTTTAATGGAATTTTTATAGCAATCCCAATGTTACCCTTTAGGAGAATCCATAATTTCTTCCCGTTTTTTTTATTTCCATTTCATCCATATTTGTACCTGCCAGCAGTTTACCGATTATTCAGGTGATAGAAAAAATATAACGATCATACAAGGTTGCCAACACAATAAAATGCGATAACACCAATGCGATAAATCGAAGTATGACGATTTGAATTGTGAACAGATAATGCGATCGCCATGTTAAATTAATTATTTAAAAATAAATACTGAAATGTAAAAGGTAATTAAACCAAGTCGATTAATTAAACCATTTGTAATACAAAGAATAATTGCCACGTAATTGGTCTAAAGTCAAAGAATGGAATGGTATAAGAATTTTATTGCTCTAGTGGGTGTGGCTGTGTGAATGTGTGTGTGTGTGTGTGTGTGTGTGTGTGTGTGTGTGTGTGTGTGTGTGTGTGTGTGTGTGTGTGTGTGTGTGTGTGTGTGTGTGTGTGTGTGTGTGTGTGTGTGTCATGCGTTAAAAGTTGTGTCTAAATAATCCGTTATGGACTACAGAACAGAACAACTTTCTCTAATTTCAAATCTCAGTTAAATATACGACCATTCAGAAACTTCAAAATGAATTTAACAATTCAGGCTAATGGAAAGTGCTGCGATTCATGAAGCGAAAGCGACACAAAATTACACTTAAGAATATTAAACTCATGCTATTACATTTAGTATACGCTTTACTGAGACCTATTCAACACCAATAAGGTAGCAAGTTGCAGCAAGTTCCTCTCTTCCAGACACAAATAATATAACAAAAGTATTCCATGTTTCAAAGTGATGTTCTCTGAGTAAGACAATGTGCAATTGAAAGGTTAATCGTTTTCTAAATCTCCATTAATCTAGCGATATGGACTTTCTCTTAGAATGCGTTGTAGTACTGCATTTGAATGAAACATGCAATGTACCTAATCAATCGAATGCATTCCATCCACACATATGGAACGGCTGTTAATATATTACTTTAAGGAAAGATTGTTTAGAACATAAGATACAAAAACATCTAACTCAAACTTTTTACGCATTTATAGCTTACAAACACACGCTTGGCGCTTGAACTCAGTTATGCACATTGGGCATTGCAAAGTCTTCACAACAGAATATTAAAGACAATATTACAAACAACAAAAGATTTCTCCATTTTTCATAAAAATCACAATTAAAATATGACCATAATTTAACTTCGTAGTTAGTATACTGAATTTAAAACGACGTCAAACATTCAAATATCATTTAGTTTAAATTTCTCTGCCATTTAGATACGCAAACAAGAGATGTACTGTATGCCACCCAAAAATTCGATAACGAGATTCTACTTAATATAACTCTTAGGGATCTGAGTCCAGAAATGTTTAGAAGATGCTGAGATGTGTATGTGTATGTGTGTATATATATATGTGTGTATATATATATGTATGTGTGTGTGTGTGTGTGTGTGTGTGTGTGTGTGTGTGTGTGTGTGTGTGTGTGTGTGTGTCTGCAAAGCATGTGTAGGAAGATTCTGGTATTTAGAGGGATCTAGTATTTTTAAAGTCGCACTTCACCTTCCTTGAGTACGTTATTGCATCACTTAAAGCAGCAGGAAAACCTCTGTATGAACAAATGCAAATACTTAATGCTATGCAAGAAAGGATTAGCCCACCTCGGTAGCGTAGATGGTAGCAAGTCTGCCTCACGTTCAAGAGGTCCCGAGTTCGAATCTCGGTCAGGGTGAGTTACCTGGATAAGTGTTTTTCCGGGGTTTTCCCTTATCCTTAAAGACAAATGTCGGTAGCTCTAAGCTCCATGGAACCTGGACACATTTGAGCGTCATTTCACCCATTCCATTCATCGTCCGATATGACTTAACGTTGTAGGACGTAAAATTACAAAAAAGAAAGGATTAAAACGGTTCCTGATTCTGTTGGAGATAAAGTACGGGATGAACCGGAGAAATTCTGCAGAGGAATGTAGGATTGAAGGAGCTGCTTAGTGCTTCAGATATCTTTGCAGGAAAAAAAGCACTGATGTACAATGTAACATTCATGTCCACCTAGTGTCAAAGTTGAAATACGCACCTGTTACTTCGGTGGATGTGGAGCGTTCATTTTCGGCTTACAAATTAGTATTGGGTGACAGACGGCATTGCTTGTTGGTTGAAAATCTAAAAAAAGATTAGTAATTTATTGTGAAGCTAATTGCGGACATTAATGGACAAATATTTGTAAAAATTGTTAGTTTTGTTTGACATATTATGAATAACTAAATACTATAGAAACACAAATTCACTATTACTTATTTGTATTTAATCCAAAGGATATTAATATCCTTTATTTCGGATTTAACATTCTTTGGATTAAATACAGATAAGTAATAGTGAAGATGTGTTGCTATAGTGTTTAGTTATTCTTAATACTTAGTTTGCTTCACTGTCAGCACCTTCAATTTTTATATAAATATTTGTTTGACTTGTTTGTGTACTTAATTTTTAAATTCAATTTTTTTCACATTTCATTGCTTAAATTCATGTATAACTACCTATAGCTAGATATTTGTCCTTCTTGTAATTATAGTACTAGTGGATGTATCGGAGAGGGAGAATTTTAAATGATTAAATTCTAAAGGCAGAATTCCCGATTTCAAACATGTTTTTAAAGAATATTATTTTTAAAGCCTATTTTTTGTTTTTAGAGACTATTTTTTACATTATAAACCTATTTTAGACACCGAAAGTTACATTTTAACGACCTAAAAATCCGAAATATTCTGATAAGAATTTCATTAACTTAATTAGGGTTTTATTTAAACCTGTCTTTAGGCACAGGCTTTAGACTTGAATCAGAAACTTTATATTGACATTAAGTTTTACAATCCATATGCATATGTATATAATTTCATATTTTTGCTTTAGTGGTGTAACCTGGACATACAGCTGTTAAAACTAAATACTGTATTACTACTGCGAGTTTTGAAAGCCTGTTCCTTGTTATTTTCAAATATGAATGTTTGTAAGAAGAAACACATTTAGGGGTTATAATTGCACGATCTACAAAGAGATATGTGAGAAAGGCTGTAAAACTCTAGTCTAAACCCTTCAGCAGGAGGAGAGAATAATTTTGAGCTTTTATGTTACGCATGCCGTAACAAATCTGCATTCAAATTAATGCGTGAATAGCCTTTTTATGCTTTATTTATCATATTTTAACACCGATATTTCAAATTTTACAGCGCTCATTAATTTTTGGTGTATTTTGAAAGTAAGTACAATTTCTTTCGGATATGAATCTACAAAATAGTGTGATAAAAGTACCTCAGTATAGATACAGTTTGTAACTATCTGTCATTAGTTTAATGGAATATATGTATTATCCTGGCGGCTTCGTGCTGCATTAATTTGATAATTTGCGTAAACATTGCTCACAATATCTATAAATAGCAATTTTATACAAATTTTGGCCTCATAAAATGCATCACGATCTTCAGTTACACGGCTAGAAGTTTCTCATAACTAAAAGCTGTACCTGCATGTTGTATTTCTCTATTTTATACTTTTAATTTTCAAAGGTTCCAAATGTTACAGAAGATAGAGTTTTGCATCACTGCGAATAAAACTTATTCCGAACTTAAGAACTGATAAGTAAAATGATTTTAAAGCATTTTCTTTGGTTTTATTATACCGAAAGGTGCTTTGAAATTAGAGAATACGTTACTTAAATAAATGGATAAAAGATGTAATTTGTGAATTAAATAAACAGATCAGAGATTTTCTACAATCTTTACCTTCTCTGTTTACGTACGGTAGACAAAGGGAGGACTGCATTTTATCCAAAACTACATTGAGGTATCACCCAAAATACTTGTTCTGAGATATATGAAGTGGCAGTAGTAGTAGTAGTAGTAGTAGTAGTAGTAGCAGCAGCAGCAGTAGTAGTAGTAGTAGTAGTAGTAGTAGTAGTAGTAGTAGTAGTAGTAGTAGTAGTAGTAGTAGTAGTAGTAGTAGTAGTAGTAGTAGTGGATTATGCGACGGGATTCCGAGATCTATTGTACATGTGTGTACCCAAGTGGGGCATCCCCGGGAGGAAGGATGAGGGGAGAAGATATAGGGCAGTCTACCCCAAGGAGTTACTATAGTATAGAGGGCGAGATCCCTACACTTTACCAGATAGAAACTCCCTGGCGGTGGGTTCAGGACAATCGGCACCCCAACCGCCGTGGCTTCGATAGTCACGAGGCCGGTTCGGAGACCTGAAGCCGCCTCCTCAGAGAAGGATACATCAAGCAGGCTTACACAACCGGCATTCCGCCTGCTGCGTTTCTCAATCGGCCCACTAGGCCGGCTTGGAGACAAAAGTTCATCCCGCAGGAGGGAAAACGTTTTTCTCAGGGCATATCATCTCGCCATGCACCGCCGAGACTCCCGCCGACACTTCTACCCTGAGAGAAGCCTCCAGATGGGGGGTGATACGATAATGGGGATGAAATGGACGGACAGGAAATTCGGGGGATGTAATGAACCCAGCATTCGCCTAGCGACCCGGGAAAACCTCCGAAAAAACCCAAGGGTCACTTAGATCGGCCACGGAAATCGAACCCAGGCCTCCCGAATGCGCGCCACTGACGAAACCGCCTAAGCCATCCCGCTGCTCGGTGAGATATATGAAACTGAACCAAAAAGTGTAGAAAAAAGCTCACGTAAGTGTTTGTGAACAGTAAACTCAAAAGCAACATGTTTGTTAAATAGCATATTTCCTATCTGCAACACAAGTTTTTATATCAATCCCATCACATAGTATTTTTATTAGAATCGTATAAGTTTTAGATATTACCATAAGAAATAAAAAGTATAATTTAAATGTTCTGCAAAAGTTAGAGAACTTTGTATATCTGGAAAACAATAAGAGATAGACAGAAATTTACTACAGAAAAAACGTATAAATCGTTTAACATACGCAGTTTGTGTTAAACAACCCTTTTATAATTTTAGCGTGTACAAGATATTTCCTTTTATCTGAACAATTTTTAAATATTTGAAGAAATAGTTTCTAAAATCATATGTTATACTTTTGTACTCGAACGAAAGTAATATCATACCAAGGACTGAATATTGAGACCTCCTTTTTAAACATTTGATCGGCATCCTAACATGCCATGTGCACAGTGAAACATGTATTATTCTATTATTACAGCAAGCATAGCGATTTTTGTGTGTGCATTAAAATAAACTATAGTGGAGGGAGAAATTGCTGATTTTAGTACATAAGGATATTAAACCTAAATTGTGATATGTTTAAAAGCATACTCACAAAATACAGTTAACATTAAAACAGCAAACAAAATTAGGGTTTAATATGTATACACCGTAATTTAGATCTTTACAACTATGCGAAGACGAACAGTATTTCAGCAAGAGGTTCTAGAAAGACGAGTGTCCAATATGTCCCAGTTGAAAGCGACATTCTCGCATACTTTCATGAAGAAAGAAGCCTAACATTCACTCTTAAATAAGGTATGTACTGACGTAGCTATAATTGTGCAGGGATAATTTGTTTTGAAACAACTTTCTCCCGCGCGGACGTTTTACTCACACAGGCTACCTTGTCGAAAATTACACTGACTGTTAAAAAAGGAGTCAGGAGTACAGGTGCAGATTCATAGCTCTCTTTCCTTCTGACATCAGTTAAATGTCTATTATTTCTATCCTGAAATTTACGTCCCTTAAGAGAGCATCTACGTCACACTACGGTTTCATTATCTTTTACATTTCATTAGGTCTCTTTACGTGATTAATTTCTCATGGCAGTCGCAATATCTGTTCACAGTTAAAATCGCCATGCCTCAATTTATCGCGAACCACCTTGCGATGCAGCCTAGTAGTTTCTTATCTATGACCAAAATAATAATCCATAAAATGGCGTAAGCTAGGAATATGGATGAAACTGAATTCTAAGAAATTCTAAAATTCGAAAAGCTGCCTAAAGGGTAATATTCGAATTCGCTATAGTTATCGAAATATACGAGGCAGGTAACAAACCTGCCTTAGAACAGTCTGTGGGAGTTAACAGGCAGCACTGACCTTCTATATTTTCCTGTCCATTAACGACCTTTAGTCGCTAATGTTTCTACTTTTGGTATAAGGTATAAGACATAAGGTTTGAAGCCAACTGCTTAAGAAATAAGAAATGTCTGGAAATAATGCTAATGCGATTGCATTTAATTCTCAAGACAACTCCTTCACACACATTCAAAATTTGCAAGTTTCATGAACGCAAATAAAACACAGACCCATCTTTGGACTGAGTTAAAGAACGGATGAACACAAACCCTTTAATTTATAAATTTACTTCATGTGCATAAGGTAAACAAAATAAGCGTAAGTGGACTGCATACGGAGTGTAACTAAAAGTTAAGTTTCAAGTTTTGAGTGGTATTTTCCCTGAATACAGGCAGTAACTGAGGATTTCATCACAAACAGAAGTAGCTCTGTGAGTAAACATAGCTATTTCCTTTAATTATATAACTTGTTAAACGCAATTTTATTCATTTATAATTACGGCATAACCAAGAAAAGCTGATATTTCAACATTCAACTGTTTCAGCCGCAGTATGGCTAACAGTTTGGAAAATCAGGTCTGCTACCCAACTTCTGAAAACCAAAACAAGATAAACACTACTACCGCACGCAGCTATTCTTCAATTACTCAGTCTATGCCAAATAAAGAACAAGCTTTAATTATTGAAGAGAATGACAGTTTATTACTCAAAGAATATGTATTAGCTGTAGGCAAATTAGTTAATACCACAAGTATTAGATTCGTATCACGTATTTCTAACAAAAGAGTTTGCATCTACTTGACAAACAAAACCTTGATGGAAGACAAAACCTCAAGATTTTCAAAGATCAAAATTAATGACATATCCTTGGAAATCAGACCTCTCCTAACTAAAAATAAAAGAGTTATAATATCTAATGTGTGCCCGGTGATTCTGAATCTTGTGATTGAGGAAAATCTTTTGAATAAAAGTATTGAAACAGCTTCTGTAATTTCCTACATCAGAGCAGGGATATGTATACCAGGGTATACCTATACAATGAGCTTTCGCCGACAAGTTTATGTAAAACCTGATGTTTTTGATAAATTGCCTGAATCCATGTACATAGAATTTGAAGGCGCCACATACTGGATTTACTTTACATCAGATGCCCCGACCTGCTTTCTTTGGAAGGACATTTTGCGAAGCAATGCAAATCGTCCTTGGAATCTCCTACTGGCCATGAAATTCCGGAAAACCAAAGGAATATAATTTCTAAAAAAAATTGAGTAGTACCGAACCAAAGAATGTTACAACGCAAGAACCAATCATTCAAGATTCTAATGGTCATTTAACTGAAGAAAATAAAACAACCCTCAATGACTGAATGCATAACAATGTCAGAATTAAAAAAATCCAACCCCTATGGAGGCAGCTCAGATGAATGCAATAAAGACAAAGGAATACAAGGATACTCCTCTTAAAAGTGATATGTATACCTCAAATCAGCACTCAGAAAGTGAGCAACAATATCTCTGACTCATCGGCAGAAAGCAACGAAGATCAGTCAAGCAATAAAAAACAAAAGAAGATCCAACATACACATAAGAAAACTAAAACAGACTCTACAGCAACGCTAGACAGTCAGGTCTCTATTAATGGAAGAAAGACCAGAAAATTACATTTTGGACTTCCAACAGTTCAAGAATCTAGTAGAAAACACAAAAGGAACGTCAGATATAGTGTCCATAGCTTTCAATGCATAATGTATGTCAGATAATCTGGAAGGTCTTCTGGACACTATTAAAAATTCCACCCATCACTGACAAATAAAGGAATTAAGAATCAGCTCACACGTATTGAAAAGAAGCTAGGTCTAGAAATTAACAAATCTGGAATACCAGAAGTTCTTGGAACTTAATTTAATTCTATCTAGTCTGTTGTTTGTCTTTTTATTTAACTTGTATATATTTCACAAAAAAATGGGATGTGTAATACCGCAATGGAATCTCCGAGGTTTTCGAGTGCAACACGAGTATTTGAATATTTTGGTTAAAAATCGCCTGCCAAATGTGATTTGTTTGCATGAAAACAACTTTAGCGATCAGTTTATACCAAACATACCTGGATATTCAATTTATTATAAGAACAGAGCAACAGCAATTCACACCAGAGATGGAGCAGCTACCTTCATCAAATATAACATAGTTCATAAAGAAATACCATTAACTACTCCCCTTGAAGCAGTGGAAGTAAAAGCAATAATGCCAACTTCTTTCTGTATATGTAATGTATACTTACCTAACAGTTATAAGCTTAAAATTGAAGACCTTCAAAATATAATAAACCAATTACCTAATCCTTTCTTACTCCTGGGTGACTTTAATAGTCACAATATACTATGGGGTTGTAAGAAATCTGACCAAAGAGTGAAACTTATTGAACCTATATTATTAGAGCAAAACTTAATATTACTTAATTCTTCCCAAGCTACTCACTTTGACCTTGCTCACGACTCCTTTAGTAGTATTGATTTGTCAATAACTTCTCCCAGCAATGCACGTCTATTTAGCTGGTCAGTTTATAATGTCCCTTATGGCAGTGATCATTTTCCGATCATTATTAGCATGGGCAATGAAACTTCTGAATTCATAAAACAGCCAATGTGGATAATTGGAAAAGCTGGTTTGGCGAAGTTTAAAGCCCTAATTAACCAAGCCACGTCATCTTTATCATTGATTCAAGAAGACTCAAACATCAACAATATTGTCAAAAATTTCACAGAAATGATAATAGAAATCGCTAACATCAGCATCCCAAAAACATGTATATGCCTGTTTCACAACGAAGGGTTCCATGGTGGAATGATGAATGTAAAAACACAATTTAGAACAAAAATAAAGAATATTTTAGATTTAAAAACACCCATCTAACGAAAACAAAATTCAGAATAAAAAATTGCGAGCTTTGGCACGTAGAACAATAAAAAAAGCAAACGCAAATGATGGTTAGATTTTGTGTCCTCATTGAATCCTCAAGCACATCTAGAACAAATTTGGAACAAAATTAGTAAAATAAATGGATCCAACAAATCATCTACGACACCATTCCTACGAAATAAAGGATCACATAAAATGGTGAGTGATAATAAACAATAGCAGAGAATTTAAGTCATACATTTGCGGCCATTTCCAGTGATTCAAATTACAACCCCAAATTCCTTAAATTTAAACAAAGATTTGAAAAAAAAGCCATGAATATAGATCTCCCCTCCTCCACTGACCAATAGGACTATGAGAGTGAAATAACACTAGAAGAAATTATGGATATACCAAGTGAATGTAAATCTAAATCTTGTAGACCTGATGGAATACCTTATGGGATGTTGAAACATCTTCCAAACAATTGCATTCTATACTTACAAGACCTATACAATTTTATATGGAACAGCAAAGTATTTCCTACTTGTTGGAAAAAAGCAACGGTAAGTCCCATTCTTAAACCCAGTGGTGACCCTTCTAAACCAGAGAGCTATCGTCCAATTACTCTAATTTGTACTTTGAGTAAAGTATTAGAAAAAGTAATAACTAAACGACTTAGATGGACTCTTGGAACAAAAAGCTTCTTTAACAAAGATCAACATGGATTTCGACAAGCGCATTCAACAATGGATAGTCTCATTACTATTGAAAAGGAAAGTATAGAAGGTTTAAAAAATTCCCAGCACTGTGTAATGATGAGTTTAGATATCGAAAAACCGTACGACATTGTTTGGAAAAAAAAGAGTCTTAAAAATTCTATCTCAAAACAAGATGAATGGAAAAATACTTATGTATGTGATCAATTTCCTAAAAGGAAGACAATTTCAAGTGCTGGCCAATGGAACTTACTCTGAAATTCAGGATGTTTAAAATGGAGTACCTCAAGGATCTTCGCTCAGTGTTTTGCTTTTTCTTGTAGCTATCAATGACATTACATCTCATATAAAGGTACCAGTCAAAAGGAAATTTATTCGTGTACGATTTAACAATCTACTGCATGGCAAAAAATCTAACCACGACCGAAGTAATTCTTCAAACTACAATGACTGCATTACAGGAATGGTCAGATTTAACCGGATTCAAGTTTTCACACAAAAAAAAATCAAAATGCATAGTGTTCTCTAAAAAGAAGGAAATCACTGAGGATCCTAAGATCTACATGGGAGGTAATATTACTGAAGTTGTTAAGACACTAAAACTACTGGGATTACTTTTGGACAATAAGCTGACATGGATTCCTCATATTAAAAATTTAGAATCTGACTGTATTAGGAGATTCCGTATCCTAAAAGTTTTAGCGGCAAAAAACTGGGGTGCAAACTCAAACGTTTTATTATCTACTTACAAAAACTTACAAAACTTATCAGATCTAAACTATACTATGCAGCCATAGTATACAACTCAGCCGCTTCTGCTGCTTTCAATACAAACTACTTCTCTACGCTTATTTTAGGAGCTTTCTGCCCAAATTCTTCTTCGACTCTTCAAACAGAGACAGAAGAACCCCCACTAGAAATGAGAAGCATCCAACTAAGTTTAATATATGCATTCAAACAAGCTTCTGTTCAGGAAACCAAAATATTGGAGCAAATTTTAAAAAACGCTTTAATACTCATGCAAATCGACATCATAGCCATACTACTTTCTATGAAAGAGTGTATACTTATCTTCACTGCCTTAACTTTAAAAGACCTACAATTTTGTCAAGGAAAGTATTTCACCAAATACCGCCTTGGAAGCTTTCATTACCAGTCTTCCACTTACACATGCTCTCTCATATCTAATGTGAAACTACTAATACTACGTATAATCAACTTTTCCTTGAATTTCAAGAGCTTCATCGGAATGATTTACATATATACACCAATGGTTCAATTATTGATGGAAAATGCGGATGTGCAATTGTTTACCCTGAACACACATTATTACAGAAACTACCTGATCATTTCTCTATTTTCTCATGTGTGTTATTCGCCATAAAGGAAAGCCTGCCAGTCATTTTAGAATCCGAAAATTCTAACTCCTTTTTGATAATTACTGACTCAGTGAGTGCAATTCTAGCCATTAAGGATAGAAAAATGCATTTGTTCAAGAGATACAAACCTTATCCAATGAAGTTATCAACTCAGGCAAACAGATTAACATTTTGTAGATACCATCACATAGATAAATTAATGGCAATGGACGAGCAGCTGCAGCAGCCCGCGAAGCATCCAGTTTATCTCCAGATGAAACAATTTCAAGCATAGCTCACCAAGATTATATTGTATATATTAAAAATTACATCAGAAGAAACTGGGGAAATCATAGGTGTAACAACTAAAACAGCAAACTGCATGATATAATGACTAACGGAACATGAAGACCTCCTCTTAAATAGCTGCAACGTAAAGACCAAGTGGCTTTAACTAGACTAAGAATTGGTCATTGCAGAATCACACATTCACAGATCATATCCAAGGATCCAGCCCCCATATGTGAGATGTGTCAGACAGCTTTAACAACTACATATCATCACTAAATGTGCTAAATACACAAAGTTGCGGACGAAGATCAAGCTTCCATCTGATGATTCTACTGTACTTAATGATCCTAACATGATCAGTAACATTCTACAGTTTACAAATGACGCTTCATTATTTCAGTTGTCATTTTAGTGCATCACTACTGTTCTCAATACTGTACTGTTGTTAATATTACACTTTATTGTAAACCTACCAATGTTATAAATTATACCAATGTTATATTTAGTGTTATATATTAACCCAATTTTATATTCATATAACTTTTTGAACATTGTATAAGGATGTATTATTGTGTTAACCTAGATATCATGTAATTACTTTGTGTACAGTCGCAATATAACCATGTACTTAGCGACTATACACAAGGTTGAAATAAAAAATAGGCGTACATCTTTTAATTATTCAGGTCTCAAACATATTTAAAATCGATTGACATTCCATGAAAATGTACTAAAAGAAAGACTATTTAAGAGAAATAACATAAGTCTGTCTGCATGGCCGAATGGTGAGCAAGCTGACTTCGATTCCCGGCCGGGGTTGGGAATTTTTATTTAATTAGAGTTAATGCTTTTTCTTAATATGGTCTGAAAGCGGGCATGTGAGAATGAACTTGCAAGTGAAAATAAATTTAAGAGATGAATGCTACAGTAAACTAACTAAAAAGTTAAAAGAGTAAAAACACCAACAAATGTTTCAAGAGCCCTTGATATGAACACGGCAGTTAAAGAGATTTATAGAAACAAACCAAAAAGCTGATGATGACGATGATGACGACGACGATGATGGTGATGATAATGATTATGATAATGATAATGATGATAATAATGATAATGATGATGATGATGATGATGATGATGATGATGATGATGATGATGATGATGATGATGATGATGATGATGATGATGATGATGATGATGATGATGATGATGATGATGATGATGATGATGATGATGATAATAATAATAATAATAATAATAATAATAATAATAATAATAATAATAATAATAATAATAATAATAATAATAATAATAATAATAATAATAATAATAAACTACATTACTCTAAAACTGCATAACAGCCTAACACGGGACTCAGCAATTTTATTTGAACATTACCTAAACGAAAACCTAATACTAAAGTCATAGTAAAATAGTCCGTAGAGCGCGGTACCACAGCAATCCGTAGGATGTGTAAAGTCTAATTTCAGCGGAAGTTATAGATTACACAAAATGTGGAAAGTTTCGCGAATGTAGACACGGGAAAAGGTAAAAATATCATAAGGCTAGCTGCTATTTTTATCACACACTTCATTATAACCTTTCGTCATCATTCCGTTTTTTAAATAAAAGTGCGACGATAAATTCACTGTATTATAGCCATCTGTAACTTATCAGGATACACAAGGACGATTATGTCCAATATAGAACTTTATCTACATCAGCTTAGTGTTTGGGTCATAGTGTGATTGTCCGAGACTTATGTACATTTTAGGTTCAGTGCATTGATTGAGCTGAAATAATGCTCAGCACTATTTTTAATTTCAGTGGCGAAGGGTTTCATAAGATTTGGTCATCGTCTCTAACGTTCCGCATAAGGTCCATGACCTTCGAGAGTAATTTCATTTCACCTAGCGACGACTGGACCAATTTCTGAGGTGGAAGCACCCAGAGGGTGGAGTCCATTACTTTTGATGGTAGGTTGATAAAGAGGATGGCCGTGGAATGAGAGCACCTACAGTTTTTACTGTGAACTCCGAACCACGCTGGGCCTTGGGAGATACTTCCTTGAGTTATTTAGAGCTGAAGGCTTGGATAGGGCCAACTTAAAATCGCTAGTGCAGTGCCTGGAATTGAAGCACGGATCCTCATTATGAGAGCCACGAATTAAGCCATTGAGCTACCCATATATCCCGTTTTCTAAGATTTTAAGGCTTATAATTTTCAGTCATAAAACTGCAAATAAATTATTCAACAAGTAGAACATAATTAATGACTCCCTAATTCTAGGACTACTGGCACGTGATATTGGGAAAATCTTGGTAACGGCCAACTATTTTATGTAACAACCAGAAAATAAAACTAATGTGAAATGTGTAGCAATAAATGAACATACACTGTTTGGTTTGATAATTAAGGTTATAATAAGCTCTTAGAATTACCAAGATAGAACGACCACATTTTTAATTATGCAAGTCTACAAAATTAAAAGGAAACACGCTTTCACGCGTTCAATCTAAGATCTTTATATTCTGCCTTTGTTTATACATTATACAACTTCTTTCCGAGCAAGTTTATGAGTCCCACTTCCCCAATACTTCTTTTGTGCTTCTTTTCTTCTAACCTTGCATGCTTTAGTTGAATATATACATGGGGTGGGGCTCCGGGGGTGATGCCTCAGTACCATGGCTTTGCCTTAAAAAAGAGACGGAAACACGATTTTGAATTATTTGCGCACTTCTATGTCTGTCATGCTTACTGTTGTTCAAGAGAACTGAAATGTTTTACCTATCAACAGAAAACTACAGAAGCTGAAGGAAGTCACTAAAGTTCTATATTTGAATACTATTTTGTTACTATTCTATGGAATTTCATATGGTATTTGGCACAAGCTACGCCTTTCTCCACAATGACTCTTGACTTAAGCAGGGAATAGTGGTGCAAAGAGATAGGAGGAATCCATACTGAATATTTGCTGGCACGCCTATAGTTGGCAGCACGTGCCAGTCAATAGTACCAATGGTGCTCATACAGACTAACATGCTAACTGAGAAACGACAGATAAACCACTGTCAACAAGGGTAACAATGTGTAATGAAAAAGTTAGCAGAAAACTGTGTTTTTGTATCATATTCGTAATTTCTCCTTGTTCATACTTAAAATTAAACTAATCATTGTTTTCTAATGTTGCCTGCATTGTACTGCAGACGATTAAAGAAAAGTTTGCCTCTCCTCAGTCTATGAGTGCCGTGATTTGATAATTTATTTAAATTAACACTAATAAAGTAAGTTTTTTTTTACTAAGTAGCCTATTTTCTATATTAATCGTTAGTAGACAAGCTAAAACAGAAATATATGGTACGACCTGCTCCCAATTTATATGCAAATACATAACAAAAATGGGACGCATATAACAATAAAATGGATATTTACACAGGAAATAAATGGTTCTGTGGATGTGAAGTCAAAACTGCAATATTTTGTTTCCAATGAATTTTGAGAAGATAACTCTGGTCTGAAAAAAAGGTTTGGTGGATTTAGTTCACACGTGTGAAAACATTACGATGATTAGTTGATGTTTTGTTGAGTAACTCATTTGTAAATTTTAAGATAGTTGTATATTTAAACTACCGAGTACGACGGACGTGATTAGTTCCGGTTGTCACTGTATGTAGGTGGGCAAGATGACGTGCAGAGAAAGAAAAGGTAGTTATTATTGGTGATGTTAGTGCATTCATGCTTCAGCCGCCACTGAATATATATCTGACTTCACAGCATTTTCTTATTTCTTTTAGAACGTTTCCGCTTTTTATACTGCAGTTATGGTTAGTATAGTCCAATGTTTGCTTGTGCGAGCCTACACAGAGATGCACAAATACCTATTCTATGTGGGATTGAATCTATGGCCTACCACACCACGAAAATCATAGTGAAGTACCATAACAACCGTGGAGATAAGGAGATAAGGACACAAAATACTTCAGACAGGCATCTTTTGGAATTACATTTTAGGATTCATTGAACTTTCTGATAGATTTAACAAAAATTTAATAATGACCGGAATTGTTAAAGTAGTCAAAGAAGTCGAAAATTATGAGGATGCATGTAGTAAATTTGGGGGAATTATAAGGAATCTCATAATTAGCTGCTTTTTCATAAACAGTACCACTTGTAAGGAACATATTGTTTTGAAAGTACATTGCGGCTTTGTCCTTCTTTATGAAAAGGAAAAGAAAATGCGCAAGTATTGATGAGTGCTTACTGCTAGAACAGAATAAGCGATCAATGGATTGTATGGTGAACCTGGAGTTGTAAAGGCAGAAATTTACCTAATTTTTGTCTTTGCAGAGCGAAGCCACTACCACATGTATAGTCTTTTTATGATTAGACTGACATCGCAACTAAGGTATTCACAGCAATAGAAAGAAAGCAGTTCTTTCACCCAATTTACTTCACATTGGGTAGTTACGTATTTTAATGTCTCTAAATGCCTGAGTTAGATATGAATAAGTTCCTATTGAACAGAAGTGGACTTGAATCGAACTCTACTCCAGCAAATGAAGGATGCAACCGCGAATATCTTTCCCACGTGGAGTAAATCACGTGAGAGGAGCTTGTTCCGCTTCACTGATGTGAACATCTCAGTTGTGATGGCAGTTTAATTATAAAATGGACTATAACCTATTCCATCCGGCAATCAAAACAGCTTACATATTAGAGTTGAAGATCTATCTTTAATACACCACAACCAGGAAATTATGGCGTTTGACACCCGTTCAACGGAAAGTTTTTCGAGAGAACTGCCCTCTGCTGAATATTTGTAGAAATATGCATTTTTCAGCCTTGAAGAATCCATTTTATGTGTTAATATCACTGAAGCATTTTTGTACCTATACATTAAATTAATTACACATAATTAGCACTTACAGAAACCGTATGCGTCAAACCTTAAGCGCTTTGTCCTTGGAAAACCCGGTAGCGTTCTGCAGTGTAAAGTAGGCGCTGCTATACAGTTGGAAGATATTGCACTGTTATGAACAATGCTTACTACATAATACATCAAGCTAATGTGCCCAATCCTCATTGGATCTCTTAACATTTGCACTTACGGCCGCCAGGATCGCTCGATCATATCCAAACTATGTTCACTGCCATTTGCTGTAGGTATATTGCGAAATTGCCCAAGCTATCAATTACGAATTCTAGATTCATTTTGAAACTAAGTAAACACGAGTATATTTGTGTTGGTTTAGGATTATTAATCATGTTCAGACAAAATACCTCCGAAGGTCTTTTTTTCTTGAAGTATAGTACACCCAACTTTAAGTAACATAGTTCAAGATTAAGGTAGCGTTTAATATTGTGGGATAAATGCAAAATTATACTTAGAACACGAAACTTATGAAGAAATGAGGTTATACTGGAGTTATTTTAGCGTTATTAACATATTATTATACCAAATATTAAGTAATATTTAGATGTAAAAACTTGTCAACTTTGCTCACAACACCTAATTCTAACTCAATACACGGAAATAAAAATGTTCATGTATTTAAAGTCCTATACTGAACTAATGGAAGAACTGAACTATAAGTTGTTCTTTAATTATAAGAAAAATAAAACTTGTAACTGTTTGCTCACAAATTATACATCATACACAATTTCTGTAGAAATGACAATCCACATCCTTTCTCCTGCCTTGAGTTTAGGAAAGTACACAGGAATAAATAGCTTTTATATAACTATTGACAAGGTGCAAATATTTCATTTTTAATTTTAGAGGACCCAAAACATACACACACATGCAACACAATAAACTAGCCATTAATTAACTGAACCTCATATTTCTGCACATTGGAAAACTGAAAAAAAAAAAAAATAGATCTATTTTCTCTGAATTAAACATGCGATATATATTAAGTAGCATATGAGCGACAGTTGTTTGACATATATCACGTTATGTGTATTTCATATTTACATGGTATTTTTCACAAGAGAAGTATTAACCCCTTAGTTTCAGCATAATTCAAATCTAGAATTAATAACAGTCCATCTAAGTACTATAAAGCATCATGAACATGAGATATATAAAAATATTATAAGTAAGTCGTCAAGATTTTATTACAGTGATATCTGTGTGCTGGAAGTTTTATGGAGCAGTTGAACTCCATAAACAGCGAAAATTGTAATTGCGCAGGATCCTTTTGTTTCCTTTTTGTCATTTCTGATGCCGATGAGACATATAGTAAGCAATGGAAATGAATTATCATCAATGATGACTACACAGGACACTTCTGTTTCAAGTAGGATCTCCTAATAGTAGTAGGACCCGACTGAAAAACAAAATATGCGCTACCTCAATAATTTCTAAGTTTATAGCCTAAGTACGTGTTGCATCGAACATAATTCAATATCAAAACTCCATGCAATTTACGTGCTAATAGAAGTGTTCACATACTGTTACGCATTGCTTCACTATGTGAGTCATTCAGGTCACCAGATCTACAGTTTGACGATAACAATGATTAACTTCTTATGCCGCAGGAAATATAGGATGTAGGTAAAGTTATTCTATTATAAGTCCTAACACATATTATTTGTTAAGTTTATTTATGGAAATTAATCATTTCTTCACACTAGCCATATACAGGCTAAGGTATTGGGTTGATAGATCAACATGAAAAATACAATGCCACGGCCGGGATTTGAGCCAAGGATCTCCTGGTTTCCTTTCAGTCGCTCTATCCCATTGAGCTACCACGACCAATTAGCCGTCATAACACTAAATTCTCCATTTGATTCGTATATTTACCCGGTAAACTGCTAGGGGCTCTCGCATCCTAGATGCACCGTTTGTGGCGACTTACTATTGTAAGTACCTGAGTCCCAGGCTTCATCATTTAACTCTTATTATTTTAGTTAATTGATGTAAATTAATCATTTCTTCACACTAGCCATATACAGGCTAAGATATTGGATTGATAGAGTCGACATGAAAAATTCAATACCACTGCCGGGATTTGAATCACGGATCTACTGGTTTCCGTCCAGTCGCTCTTACCCATTGAGCCACCATGGCCAATTTATTAACATATTATTAACATATTATTTAATATATTAACATATTATTGTTTGTCTTCATATTATGTAGAGCAGTACTGTATTCCATCCAAAACTTTTACATAGAAATTTCAACAGGGAGACACCGAGGTTCACGGAAGCCCAAGAAAGCAATTTCAGAATAGGGCCCAGGTGTATTGGGTTGTATATGTCTTGAGTGCCGCATCACAATTCAAAAACATAATGTCGGACATCTACTATAATTTCAAACTTAAGACAGACACTATTTTTGCACGCCAGGTGAAGGTTTTGCAGAAATTTCCTTGTGTCTCCAAATTATCGTATCTTGAATACCATATAAGTAACCTGTGAAATCATATTGACCTGAATGTTTTATAATTATATGTATTTGGAAATCACAAGAGACAGACAAAAAGCTATCGCAGAAAATATGTACAGTTCATTAAAATATAAATTAGTTTTATTTTTGTAGTTTTAGGCCACGCCGTGGCTGAGTGGTTAGATCGCTTGGCTCTCACCAAGGCGGCCCGAGTTCGATCCCAGGAGAAAGCAAAGTGAGATTTATGGTGGACAACACGGCGCTGGGGCGGGCTTTCTCCGGGATCTCCGCTTTCCCCCGCCATATCATTCCACCGATGCTCCATATTCATCTCATGTATCATCAATGTACCGTCTGCGATGCTATATTTAGTAAAATCGGGCGTTAAAACTGCACATTTTTTGTAGTTTAGCCGTTTTCGCAATATTTAAGATCTTTCTATAGCAAGAGTTCGTTACTACTTATAAACATTTTAATGACATTCCCGCACACTAAAAAGATACAAAGAAATACAAATGACAGGAAAATAGAAAACGTATGTAATACGTATTTGGTGAACTGTCTTTCCAAAAATTCTTGTATAGGCTAAAATCATTTTTCAACTAACGTTCCTAAGATTAGTTTTAAAAATTGTACCTATTTATGTCTAACTCCTTTATATATAGTGAAGTGTATTATAAATTTTGTACATCCTATATGTAAATGAATGTTTATACCACCTTGCATTATGACTAATCATTAATGATTAGTAAGTACTGATTAGACTTGAGCTTTATCTTGTGTCAGGTCGATGAATCACAGAACGAGTTTTATTATTTCCGTACGTGCTTTTATGATTTAAAAGAACATCATTTATCTAAGCTGGAAGTGATATAATTCCAAGTTCTCCACAATACTCTCCACCTGTACATTTTACAGACTTTGGTTGATTTACTTTTACTCGTATAACCCTCTATAATATTTTAAATACCATATCTGCAATCTTTCAACTAACCTATAAATTAATCCATACTTTAAATAGTTCAAAGTTAGGCTAATTAAGTAACTTAATTTTAAAGCATTTACTGGTAACTATATCGTAGCGAGCGTGATAGCTCAGAGTACCGTCTGTAGCGGTAGTATCGTGAATTCGATTCAAATGGTCGATCTTCCTGAACCATGTTACAAGGCAAATCCTGGAAAGGATTTTTCATTCCCCGAATTTCACCTCACATCACCTCTCACCCCGATCGGTTGTTTCAGAGCTGCAGGTGTCGGTAGAAATTTCGAACTGCATGAGAGGGAATTTGTTCTCTGTAAATCTTGATCCTCCGAATCGGGGGAGATCTCCGGATTTCAAAGGAGATGTAAGCCCGCAGGAAGGGACGGAACCAGTTGTACAGGCTGTCACCGAAGAACTTCAAGCTGTAGCCATCAGGCATCCTGCCCTGTGCTACCGTTTATCCTTAGGTACGTCCATCCTTTTACCCTCTCCCGCACCTGTCTTCTCCTCTCCGTTAGGGGCACACGCATAAAATATCTTCTATAGGTCGAGATGCTAAGTACCCCCTTCGAACCTTGTCATACCCATGAAATCAAAACTATATGTGATAACTGATAAGGCAACATGTAGAAGAGAATAACCGGACACTAGCAAGGACAATAAGATATTCTAAAACTAGTCATGTTTTTAGTGCCTACAATATAATGAGTTGGCCCATAAATCTTTTGCGCAAAGTAAAATGTTTTGTCAATGCGTTCCATGTCATTATTCTTAATTTTACTAAGCTGAAAAGAAAAAATAAATACTAAGCATAAAAAATTAAACACACTATTTTGTATAGCACAATACAATAACCTAAAACGCATTACCAAAACTGTTTACTTTGCACGCGAAACTTTCACTTAATAATAAAGAAAAACAAAAAGAAACCGAAAAACTTATGGATTAACCCATTATTTTTAAAAAGTGCTCCATAAAAGAAAACACGACTTGTTCAAGTATAACTAATGAATGTAGCTTAAATAAATCCACAGTGTTGCATGTACGCAAGGAGACAGAGCAATTAGCTGCTCGTTATTTTGGAAGCTTAGGAAATATGTTCATTTTACCTGTAGTGTATATAATTATATATAATTAGCATACTGACAAGGTACCCCTAGAGGGCCAGGGCATTGTAGCTTTATCTCTGCCTCTATCGACGTGGCCTCCTTGGCGCAGTTTCCGAATTCGGAGCTGCTATTTTATTCATTAAGTAGCTCTTTAATTGGTTTCCAAGGACCTCATGAGGCTGACTGTGCCCCTACCAGGTCTCCTCCCAGCAAGAACACAGGTCCTCTCGCACTGCAGGCAGAACTCAACCACAGCGCTACAAGACCCCGGTGATATGTGCAACTCATGTATGGGAGATCGCAATTTTGATCCCCATCGACCATGCACTCAGACTTGGGTGTTTCGTGGGTTTCCCTTGTCACTTAGCTGAATTCTGGGCTACTTACTTTGATACCATGACTTTCTTTCCATCATTTATCTTAATTCCATTTCCTTCTCATCTTTCAAGTGTGCTATAAGACTCGTGGTGTAAGGTGGTGCCAAAAGATAACGCGGAGGCTGGGTAGTGTCGTGTGTCGCTGTCATCACGAATAACCCGTGTTGACACCAGGCCCGAAGTGTTGATGGCTATGCACCACGGGTACTGGCGTCGGAATGAAGAACTCGCGGCACTTGTTAGGAACTAAACAGACTTCTGAGCAAAATGAAACGGCATTTCACACCCAGTATAGAATGGGACGCAGAAAAAAACAGCAGCTAAACAGTGTCCATATATAAAAACTGTAAAAGAAACTTATCTACTTGAAAACAGTATTAATAGCAAAATCGTATTGCGCGCCTGTGGCGTTATTGGGGAAATCTAACTTGGCAACGTTGCTGTGACTAAAGTCTGATGCGTATGAGTAGAATATAAAATGACGTTTTCCGCCTTTTGATTAAAGATTCGATTTAATACGCGAAAACGAAAATATACAGAATGCGAAGAAATATGAGCGGAACATTGCAGAACAGAAAGACAGCACCAAAGTAAGTATTTTGTGTATAGGAACAAAAGGTCGCAGATGCAACCTGATTATCTTCATTTGCCAGTGAAAATGAACTGTAACTCCCACGTGCTGTACTGTTCGTACTATTTTAGTCAATGAGTATTGATACACAATGACAAACCATATGTGCTTACCGTACTGAACAAGACCATTCGGAGTTGCCGGGACATCCAATACACTTCACAACACAAACGTGGTATTACACAGTAGACACGCCAGCCGACAATGACGAGAATTGGAAGCATACACGAAGACAGATGAGTACAGTTTGCACAATGTTATTGATATGAGTCATTCCCCCTCACTAGCAGTGGATAGTGAGGGGGAATGAAAGAGACAGTGTACTGTTCGTTCACCTACATTTGAGGTAGTGGGTTAGGGTGACTTATCCATCAGGTAACACTTCACTAGCGGGAGGCGTACACGGTACGCAAAACACGTGCCGCGTACGGTGAAAGAGAGTCAACAAAATTGTAAGATTTCAGTTGAAGTCAGATGATGACAATCATAAAATTGTCGATAGTAAACTCATAAATACTACCGGCAACAGGCCTTATACTTACGCCAGGCAGCAAGATAGATGCTGCTAGAAATATACGATAATTACCAGAGTGCTTATCGCGGGATCTGCATAAACCTACCCACACTTTCCCTCACCTAACCCCGCTTCCACATAAGAAGCGATGATCCCTGTTTTTGTTTCAATAAAGCTAAAAAAAAAAAGTTTCCTTCACTCTGTCGCGCGTATTTATCTCTTACTGCCTCCCGCCACTAGCTCAACACCTACCTGTTAGGAAGGGCGCCCTATCCCACTATTTTTCATCCCCCTTCATGTGCGCTGCCTACTACGGTGCGATTTATTTATATCTGACACGGCATAGATACAATTGCAATATTCAACATGAAGCACATTACAAAAAAATGCTTCTGCGTCTCCTTGTTTCTAAACTCGGAATGCTTATTTCCGTATTGTCTTTCTATTTTACAATTTCTACTCATTGTTTTACCACATCCAATATATAACGGCATCTGTTTGAATTATATTTAGGCTTCCTCGTTGCTGGATGCAGTAAAATGTTCATCTGCATTACATAACAATTGTGAGGGACATATGCAATTGCTTTATTGTCCTTTTGCAGTGACGCGAGGATTTCTCCTGTTTTAAGGGACCTTGGGCTATTGACCTTCAGACCTAAAGCGATGCATATCTTCCACTTCCGTTCTACTTCACATCCTGGGTCCCCAGTGTGTGGAAGTGACAGTTTTTACTTTTTCATTCGCCGTCGAAGGTTTCCACCGTTAGACAGGTGACTGAAACTTACCTACATATTCCATTCTCGAATATAAAATGAGATATCTGAACCTAAAATGTTTTTCTTCGTGAATTTAGTTTTACTGATTTCCTTTTCCAGTCTTCAAGTCTCCTACGATTAATATATTTTTTTCACACAAATCCTTATATCTGAGAAAAATGGCAAGCAAATGAGAGGCATTCAAAACCGCATTGATAAGCGACTTAAAAGAATTCTAATGCGTTTCATTCATGTGATTTTCTCTACCCATTGTTCAACAAACAATTACAAAAGTTAATGCATCTGTTTAATGTTAATCGAGATGTGGTTAATCGTTAATGTGGTTTTACTGCACATTTTCTTGTCAGTAAAAAGGAATTAGGGAAATAGTGCATGCTTTCAGGGGAGTCGAAATCGGATTTAGTGATTTTTTTCTATTTTCATGTTATAATTGCATATGAATATTTAGAATCTCCCACTAACTGTCGTGTAACTACATAGATGCACGCTGATTATAAATAGTTAAAAATATTGTTGAAAAAAGTCCTACGTAGTAGTTTTTTTTTAAAATGTTGTTCACTCACTTAGTAAAACATCAATAACTTTATGAATATTAGTGTTAGAGAAGAGATCATTTTCTATTTTCATCAGGATGGTGATTCCAGCTCCTTTGAATAAGTGACAGCAGCTACACCTTATGGACATCTATTGCCAATCAAACTGGAATGTTTCTGCCAATGTACAAAAATTGATGGGTACAAGATTGAGAAAACATACAGACTTGGGAAAACAACGTCAACTGATGAGAAAACAATCAGAATACGTCTAACAGACTCAATAATCGATCAGCTAACTTATTATTATGGGAAGGCTATCAGAGAAATTTCAAATAACCTTGAAGGCATGACTAGAGCAGTGTGGGCTAGGTACTTTCACAAAACTTCAACTGATAGTAAACCAAAACACAAATTCTGCTCTGTGGATTGGTGCAAATATAAATAAGCAGAAGCTGGTGGTAAACTGGATGAATTTCATCACAAGTAGTAATTTTGGCATTGAAATCTATTTATGTACATCTGGATAATCCAAAATTACTAAAAAGTGTTTGACAGGGAAACTAAAAATGTGAATGAGCCTTCTAATAGTGTAGTTTGGTCTTGAGTACCTAAATATGCGATTGTTGGTCTAAAAACTCTACATCTTGGTGCAAATGATGCAGTTATCACATTAAATGAAGGGAATGCTGGTAGAATATGTGTACTGAGTGAAATGTGATTGACTATTTCGTAAAATACCAGAAATACTCTAAAAGAGCTCGATACGATAAGGGTACGTAAGGCACAAGAGCTGGCAGAACACGTGTCTCAGTAGGATTGATCACTAAGAAGAAACAGGAACAATATCCAAGCAGATGACACATAGAACTATGAAGCTGGAGAATTTTGAGACGTTCTGTACACGATAAGTGGCGAGTACTTTTAAAATGTGTTTGAAAGCAATTTCTGAAAAAGTAAAATTTGCTAAAGAAATGCCTCATTATCTCAAAAACTAATTGGCACTAAAGGCTGAAAATTTTACCAATATTTGCATCTAAAATGGCTTTATTTTAATGAAAAATTAGTATGTACATGGATTAGCTATTTTTGTTTAATTTAAGCACCGTCATTTTTAAATAAAATTTTAAGAGCCTTATTTTAAAACATCATGACACTTCTTCTAATGAACAGAAGTATTTTATTTTCCAGCAATAAACTGTAAATGTATTGTTGAATACACCTTAAAATATAGCTTATTATATTAAATAGTTGCTGATATAATGGTCAAACATTAACATTGGAAAATTAGGTCATTTCGACTTCCCTTAAGCAATAGTCAACTTTTTATAAGTGGGTCGCTATGTGATGGTGTGAAATTTCGTTCTCTTTGCATGATCACGAGAGAGGAAGAGAAAGAGAGAAAGAGAGAGAGAACGAGTGGAAAATTTCCCTTTAGAAAAGTTTAAGAATTAATCAATAACAAAGAATATATCGCAAATGTTAACATTACTGACATTTTTGACAAAAAAATATGCGCTTTAAAATGAATTACATTTTTTGTGTGTTAAGACTTGATCAATCTCTTACGCTTTACCAGTTATGCATAATTCATTGAGAATAATGAGTATGTCCAGGTGCTCCGAAAATATTCAAATTATACATTTTATTTGTCAGAAAGTAACTTAAAATTGACTTTTAACCAAAATGGTTATAGCTATTTTAAGAAATGGAACAATAGAAGAAACTTTTCCATGCAAAGGATGGCTTTTGTTGGGGGAATTTTCTTCAAAGTCTTTGAGTCTCATCCTTGGAAAGTCCTAAACTTAAATACCAGGTATCGTATTTAATCGAATTTTCGTTTTGAGTTACCTCATTTACAGCCACACAAAAGCGCGCGGAACGTTTTCTAATCCTTTTGACCTACCTAGTGGAGAAAGTAAAATATTTTAGAATCGTTTAAAATTAATAAATAAGCTATAGTCCACAAAGGGAAGCTCAAATAAAAGGAATTAAGCTGATGAATTTCACTATGTGGACATAAAAATAATTGATTTAGTTCTATAGCAAGAGCTACATTTGAATATAACCATTAAAAATCATTCTTTCTTGACGAGAAATAACAGTAGCAGTACTCAGGCAACAGAAGTAAAAATATATTTTGTTTTGAAGCGTTTAAAATATAAAAAATTAATATGATAATGGGGCGAATCAGTTCGATAAATTGCCACGTCATATAATAACCTAACATCTAGGCAGTTAGAAATATGCAACAGAGGGATTCAGGAATAGTAAGTTTCAATGAATTCTACTTTGATTTGTGTAAGTAACAAGATGTAGCGTAGTCCAGTGACTTTTTTCCTCATTGCGCATTTATATGTCAGACTTGTGGCCTGTTCATTCCAGAAACCAAGAGTTTTGCCTCTGGCCTTCAACGTGACCAATTTCCATCCGTCACGGCGATATATGCATATCATTCTATTTAGTACCATTTGCGACACATGTAAGTTCAGTTCATCGCACTTTCATTTGTTGTTTGAATATCCAAATGTCTTCTTAGTTCCTCGTTATAAACTTTTCTCTCCTTGTTTTATGTAGAATTTTCCTTAGGATTTTCATATATTTCTATCTCTTTCGCTTTCGTATCAGCTCTAGGATAACGACCAAGGCGAATCAGAGTAAAAACTGATATTGAAACATAATATAATAAGGACGAAATGCTGGAATTTTACACAATAAACCAATAACGTTCAAGAAATACTAATGGAAGTTAAAGAGAAAGTGTTGGACACACACACACAGACACAGACAGACAGACACACAGACACAGACAGACAGACAGACAGACAGACACACACACACACACACACATATATATATATATATATATATATATATATATATATATATATATACACACACACACACTGTTTTGGAAATAGAAAGTAGAGGCAAAGGAAAGGTATTTCAATGTAAAATCATTAACCTCCCTACTGAATCACACGTGCAAATAAAGTCTGAAATTCTCACCGTCATTGAACAAGGAGGAAGCACTATAAAGACTGCTGAATTGTGTGATGTCCTCAAATATTTGAATTCTATTTATGGAAAAATAATGAAGAAAGTGGCTATCACTATTTCAATACCTACTTTGGTTCCTGTGCACTGAAAGACTAGTAATTATACCAGTTAATAAAATAGTAATAATAAAAACTAAACTCCTTGGCATCACAGGCTTGATACCGCGTCGAGGTCTACCGCCCGACCGCTGCATCCGCCACCTCTGCCCAAAAAATATTTATGAGTAGGGTGCTGTGCTGGAGGGAGGAGGATGCTGATGACGTTGCAGTTGATCGTCCTTAAACACACATTCACTACTGTAAGGAGGGACGTGATTAACGCTCCGAGTCCTTCTCGACTAGTCAATGTGGTTTTCGCAATCTAGAGACGCTATTTTTTCTTCAGCTAGCTCTTCAGTTGGTACTCCAGGTACTTGACGAAGATAATACACCTTGGACCAGATCCTTCAGCGAGAGAAAATCTTCGTAAGACGCTGCGTTACCACCACCTTAAAGATGACGACGACAACAACAACGATATTTCCCTGATAGTCAAAAGCTTCGTAATTAAATTTATTATTATCATCGTCATAATTATTAATGCAAGAACAAGCAAGAACATAGACCAGTGTTACCCTCCGTACCATTTCATTCAAATAGCTTGTTTTGTGAAAGATTTACATTAAACTTTTGCTTGAGTGGTGCTTATAAAATGGCTTAACAGAAATTTGCACGAATGTTCAATAACGTGCATCATCTTTATTATTATTATTACTATTATTATTAATTATTATTATTACATGCTAATTTTATCTAGAGAGCTATCTGTAATCTTCGACAACACATCCACGTGCCGCCTCCATGGGCACTGCTCCCAGTTTGGGAAGTACTGATATAGAATGACTTCAGAGGAAAAATATGTTGACTAGAACCTTTAAAACCAGATTTGTGTCTAAATCAGGATCCATTAACCAGTGTTTATCCTGCTTTAGAAGAAGGTAGCTAAACATAACTTTATGGCTGAAAATTATTGATATATTGACGTAGAGGATATATGTTTATATAGGTAAGTACCATCTTTAAGGTAAAATGATAATTTCGGATTGTAACCAGATTCCTCACTGGGAAAGGACAATAACAACGGATAGCTATGTGACAGCAAATAGTATATGGCGATATAAGTATCGCAAGTGTTTTATAACAGAATCTGGAAAAGTTCGTAAATACAGATAAAGTTCAGCCTACTCTACTTGTGAAAGTCTGTTACAGAGTTAATATATTTACATTTTTGGGATCGATTGTCTTTCCACCTTTTAGTTCATTAATAGCTGGTTGAAATATTAAAACGTTTGGCCACCAACATACTTAAAAATACTACATTTAATAACTTACATCATTTTATTTTCAAATAAGCACCACACTGATTGCAGTCGAGTCACATAGGTTCATTGCCATCGATTACTTTCACTTGCTCCTCGGAAAATGTTAAGAAGTTGTAAATAAGGTGGAAATTTTTCGAGTCGGAAATTAAACAGGTTTGGGAAATACATTGTGCATCTTTGTTTCATAATAAAGTCAAATAAAGGTACGAAGGAGCTGGTGATAAAGTAAGTCGAATAATAAGAATAAGATGGCATTTGGCTAGTTTCACCTGCTATGCTAATTTGAAAAACAAAACGGTACACAAATGAAGGAAAAACTATAATATTTATAGTTTTCATATAACCGTATTAATTGCAATTTCCTATTTAATTTGACTTTATTTTATTATTTTAAATATAATAGTATATTTTGGATACGCTTTTAAAAATTGTATTGCCTCTTAACTTTTGCATCCCGAATTTTGCACTACAGCGAGAAGGGAAAAAAAGCTCCTCCATATCCTGGAGCAGAAAAATAAACTTTAGTCCATCTTCTAGGCGAAGATTTCTTCTATAGATTGGTATTATTAATGTGCGGCAGCTTTTGTGTTATCACATCATGTGGTTTCTTTCTTTGAAAATATAGTAAGTTTGTTTTCTCATTTTTCTTGCAGCATATTTTTTTCCGAGAGATTTTCTGGTATGACAGGTTTTCTTATAGATTATTGAAGATAGCCAATTCAAAATTTAGAATGATAAAATTAACCTTTCAATGCTCCTATGGGTCTCCTTAGGTATTAATAACATGGTCGGTTAATTAAAAATTTAATTTCCGGTAAAAGTTGATAAATTAAGCAAATAATCTATGGAAACCTATAGGATGAACGTTAACTTGTGTCTTAGAAGTGTCTATACATCCTGGAACAAATTCAATAATCTTATATCTGAAATAGTTTCTGAGATAATAAGTAATGAACTTAACATATTTAGTATTGGCGGAACAGAACTTTTAATCTTCCTTTAAATGGATATTTAAAAATAAAGTAAAAAAGGGGATGGACTGTAACAGTCAACATTTGACAAATTTCTACGTCTATACTAATAGTAGTAGTTGTAGTAGTAGAGTAGTAGTAGTAATAGTAGAGTATTAGTGGTAGAGTAGTAGTAATAGTAGTAGAGTAGTAGTAATAATAGTAGAGTAGTAATAGTAGTAGAGTAGTAGTAATAGTAATTAGTAGTAGAGTAGTAGTAATAGTAGTAATGTTATTGTTGACGATGACGATGACGACGACGACGACGACGATGATGATGGTGATGAGTGAGTGAGTGAGTGAGTGAGTGTGTGGGGTTTTAGGGCCCGTCGACAACAAGGTCATTTGTGCCCGATGATGATGATGATGATGATGATGATGATGATGATGATGATGATGATGATGATGATGATGATGATGATGATGATGATGATGATGATGATGATGATGATGATGATGATGATGATGATGATGATGATGATGATGATGATGATGATGATGATGATGGTAGCTTAACAAACTTATGGCTGTGATAGGCTACAAAACAAGAGGCGCGTAGTTTAGATTGGCTGCAACGAATGCGGGAAAACCAAGAACCCAGGCAGTCATGGATGGTAAGTTCATGAAAACTACGATTGCCTAAAACAGAAGTGCTACCTCTGACACTATCTACCCATAGGTGGGGAAATTTTATTCTCTAGCTGCAAACTGCTATTATTATTCACCAGTTCTTAAAATGGCATTTGCTTAGTCGACAGCTCTCGACCTAACATTAAGCACTGTGGAACTTGAAGTGGATCTGTTAAAGTACATTTCCTGTAAAGCATTGCATGAGAGACTTCCACTTCCACTTTTTGCTATCTTAGATCATGTATTAAACACACTTTCTCCTGAAAACGATTAAACAACTCAGAAAAACAAGAGCTTCATGGATGCCACATTTGTTTTTGTTTTGTTTTATGGAACACTGTACTTCCCCGAATGCAAATAAGAGTTACTTGATATGAAAGTCCGGAAAATGGAAGTTATGAATATAGCAGGAAAACATTACAGACCATACATGTTAAATGCACATATTAAACTAAATATATTCGTAAATAAATTTTTCCCATCGTCTGACATTTAACGACCTTTATTTTACCATGTTTATACCAGGAAATAATTACATTTTATGTAACCAAACTTAATTCTTAAGACACAGAAGTTACCCGGTCCAGACGACAAAAAACTTTACTGTAATTCCTCTTAGAATTACCATATAACTTGAACAGATTAACCATGAATGAAAACCGTTGGCTTTTATTTCCTTTCGTATATCAAGGCCACTGTTTTTAAACTTCATTTTTAGGTACATGATTTCATTTTCGCGAGTATAAATACTTTCACTTTAAGCGAGTTCGCGACCAGAAGGACATACGCAACAGACACATATGAACCGATACACGTATATTATTGAATTATATGTAAGAATTTAAATACATTTCGACGGCATATCCCTTATTTGGTTGAAATAGGACCAAATTAAAGGCAGTTTATATAAAGAGCAGTCTAAAGGTTACTTAGGTGAATCGCTGCATGTGGTAACGAAGTCATGGGTGGAAGTTTGATGACTTTTCATAATAAAGTCAGATCTTAGATATTAAGGGCATGGAAGCTGCCTTATGTGCGTTCGTTTAAATGACTTAGCAAGTTAAATACTTTAAAATTTTAAAGGTATTCTAAAGATCTTTCTGTACTCTTAGATTTAGTACATTTGCTAAACTGTTCATGCTATACAGAGTTAAGCCTATGAATTATACAAAGAGGAAATAGAAATTATGGCTAAGAGGTGAATGCAGCTGAAAGGGGAACTGTTGTCGGTACGCACACCACTCCTCTACCTACCTCTACTTCCACTTTGTACCGGAACCTGGAGCTAATCGTATTTCTAGGTATTTTTAAAGTTATGGTTAAAATATACAGAGTTCTATTTTAAATATTTTCAGAATTAAAAACAAAAAATATGGCATCTACGTGCAATAAAATCAGAATCTTCAAACCAACCGAATCATTTATGTTTCACAATTTATATCCATTTAATATTTAAAAATATACATTTTGTTAAATTATAGCGGTTAAATTATAGAGTTTAGCATCAATTTCAATTAAAACATATCCAAACACTATAATTAATAGCAATGAATGGTGACTTATGGTATATTTCCAATTTAATTATCTGTACGTACTATTCGCAGGAGCCTTCAAGTAAATAGGAATAAATCATACGTCTTTCAGCGGTTGATTGCATATGAAAGATCCAGACAACGATATTCACTCTGATTCGTTTTATTGCTACGTCATCTACTGCGATTCTCTAAACTTTCCAATTAGTTTTTATGATGAGGAAGTTATCTCTCTCAATCATCAGTAGAACATAACTCACATATATATACGACAATAAGACGCCTTCGCTCAGTGAAAGACTTGATGTTGCCTTTCACTTGCATTTGTATTAACTGACAGATTAAAACAAAAAGACAGCCCGAACAAAGCATCAGGAAGAGCTACACATCTTAATTTTTTCTATTCATCGCATCTCTGTTCTATACGCACCAAGTTATCAAGTTTATTCTCAAATATTTAAAAAGAAGCACCTTTAAATTTAGAGTTTAGTCTTTAAGATTGAAAACACTCTTTTTGTTGGTATCGCAATAATGGGTTTGATAGTAATAGTGTAGTATATTTTTAAAACAATAACGAATTTTAAATACTACACTGCTTTACAATGAAAGCGCTAAAACTGAGAATTGCTTATACTTATTTTTTGCAATTCTTAAATACGTTCAGGAAGAATGGGAGGCTTACATGTTCATAAGAGATAACAGTGTATAAGGAAAAAAGTGACAACGCATCACTGAAGAACACGAAAGAGTTTGAAAATAGGAGACAAAGCCGAGTGTTCTCTACTTAGGAAATTCTTAATGCATTTAAATCATGTGTATTGCATGTTCTTCGACCATAGAAAGAGAGTATAGACAATAAAAGTAATATGTTACCAACACTTTCTGACATTAAACTTGGAAGCAAAGTGGTGATCTGTTATCCACATCTGATTGTTGACCTTCAAAAATCCATAAATTTAAGTTCAGACAGCTGCATCATAAGTTAAATCGCAACTAAATATTAAATAAACAGAAAATAAAGCACCCGCCTATAATTTAAATTTAAAACTCAACTATCAAATTGTTTATATTCTATATTCCAGTAATAAAATACAAATCAATAGATAGATAATTTAACTTAGCTAACGTACGTTGAAGTAAAATAGACAAAAATACGCGGATAGGTTTGGTTACTAGCTCTTAATGAGGAAATCGCAACTTTTCACAATGGCAATATGGTTAAAAAATACAATCGTCGAAAGAAGTTTTTGGAACTCAAGTAAGCAAACTGCAACAAAAAAAGGTAATTCTGTTGGCGCAATATTTGGTTAAGCTTAAAAAGTTGATCGCATCTGAACAAAGAAGATACTAAGGATATCGAATTCCAGTGCGATGGTGCTCCCCCTCATTGGAATGAGTAATGTGTGATAAACTGAATGGCATTAAACAACTGTTGAAGTTAAGGTTGATTAATTATGTACCCTTCAAATGTGATATAAGCGTGATATAAGCGTGATATATTTATCCCACAAGGATAAATGGAGGACGTAGAAGAAAAAGCAAGAGATTTTCTGTTATATTGCTTGTAATAGACCTGCTTATGTAGGTATATTCCATTTTATAATTAAACTGATATTTCAACAAAAGTATTCGCTACAGTAAACCAGAACCAACTTCTATCACGATAGTTGCAAGTGGAGAGTAACCTGACTGTCTCTGATTGGCTAAAGTTAGATACGAATCAATTCATACTGGATGGAAGCGGGGTAGCAACGAATTCTACTGCAGCCAATGAAGGATGCGTCCGCATCAACAGAATAAAGCGCTAGAGAGTAGTATTAAGATATACGATGTATGCAGACGAACGGAAACGTGACAAGAGTTAAGGGTTCGGAGCACAGGACTTGCCCTCGGCCGGAGATGATTCATGGACACTGAGCGCAATACACATTTTTATTTCATACTCTGAACCTAAAACTGTACACAATAATATGAAACATCTGCAAAAAAGCAAATCCTCCAGCAGGTTACAATACGGAAAAGCCGTGGACGGAAAATCCAAAACCACACTGATAACGGATACAAGTAACTCAGCTCGTGCAGAGCAAAATTATGAGATTATACTCTCTACTGAGGCTCTTACCTGGTTAAAAATATAAACATATGCTACATATTTAACTGGCTTTCGCAACTGTAATCCTTCCGTTTAGCAATATTTTGTACTTGGAAAAAATCTAGTAACTGCTCGGAAAACGTTTCGTGCATTCCCCTCATTTTCTAAAAGCTGGTTCTAGCGATTTTGATTAACATATCGCACTATTGCCTTTTGATTACTGTGAATGGCTTCCGAGTTCTTTATTGTATATTAGTTTTTATAACTAGGAAAATATAAAAAATAGGCGAAAACTTTTTCAGTAAACATTTAGAGCTAATGAAAACATAAGAGTTTATGTTACAGCACAAGCCGTTTTTAAATAGTTCATGCCGTATGCTACAACATATGTAAGAGTGTCATCAAACAGAGTGCATGAAAACGTGCATGCACCTTCCCCCTCCCTCTTATGTTTGACGTTATTATGTGGTTCCAATAGAACTTGAGTGTGTTATTTACTTGAAGTCATATCTAGATTAAAGGCATCGTGAATAACGTAAAGTGGTTGCCAGAATTACATTTTAATAATTAATGATATAAGATACATGGTATCTGAGAATTTGTGAGGAGCAAAGCAAGTTATATGATTACCTCACATCAAATGTTTAGATTCACGTAAAGTTCAGCAACAAATCTTTGAGGCCATTGTGACTATTTGTGAATTTGAAGCTCTGGGTACAACGATCACTCTATTTTTTGTGTTTACTTTGACGACTGAGATTTAACTAATCGTGCATTAGGGTATGCCATTTGCACATAGCCAAAGAGGGAACGGATGAAACATTTGTCAGGGAAGAGGTTAAGAAATATGTTTTGTAAAAGGATTTCTGGTTACCTTCGGGCTAGCATTTCTGAAGAAACTGAAAGTTTACTAACTACTTTTGAAAAATCAATTGACTATGCAATTTACTAAATTTTATCTTTAATTCACACCAATGCCTCTTTACTTTCTCTCTACTACGTACATAGTAAGTCGAGGAAGTATTGCATCTCATCTAAAAGTTTGGTGTCGATTTCATCGGAACTAAATATTTCGTCCCCACTGAATATTATTAGAAAAAAGGGTGTCTTTGAGTGTATGAATGTCTGTGGACATCATAGCTAAAAAAGATATGCTCCATAAATGTCACACTTGGTAGTTAAGTTCAGTATTTTCCAAAGTTGTAACACAAACATTTTCAAGTAAATTCCTCCAACACAAAGAACCTTTCATATGGAGAAATATATGCCTTATATTTTATTTTCTCAAAATTAGTTCTCAAGATTTTGATAGAAATATAAGATTTTAAGACATACTTTACATGTTAAATAAAATTTATATATTGCATTTTCTAAGAGAAATAATTTTGGTTACGTGTAAACCATAAGAGATAGACAAAAATTATTACACGGAAACTTTATTTCAAATAAGTTTTTGTTATATCTGCCATTTCCAAGATGAACTTATTAATGGTATGAAACTTTCAGTAATTTGTCCTTTTGAAAATGCTGACGTTATTCAGTTGATCCTCGGGATCTCATGAAAAGACGGCGGAATATTAGGCTAGCATACAGCAACACATTTTGAAAAACTACCGATTCAGTTTTATCTCTCCCTTGTGTACTTGGCAAAATAATCACACATTTTCTATGCTTTTCTCATCCCTAATTGCCTTGTAATGTTACATTGCAACGTTTTTCCTGTTCTATGCACGACAGTAAGACTGTAACCATACCTTTCTTAATCCTTGGGAAATTCCAACACAATTACTGCATCTTAATGTACATTTATTTTGACTTGTTAATAAATGCATGTGTTACTCAATAAGTGTGTTTCTTTGGACAGTAGTCGTCCTTCAGCAGCTAGCACAGGAGCTCTGTACAAAGTTGGACTAGATGTGCATAATAACGTAGCCACAAGTTAACGTATAATAGTGTCAGTAGGAGATAAGCATCTGCATAGCAACGGCATATTTACGTAACCACATAAATCTGATGTTGTGATAAAGTGAAACAAAGACGACAAAACAGGAAAATGAGACATCCTAAACTTTCACAGTGTGTATCACCCAAGTTGTATAATGGATTTTGGAATAGGTTCCTTCTGTTATTGTTTTATAAAGAGCAGTTTAATTTTATACATACAAATGTACTGTAGTTATAGTACATACTCATTTTGTTTACTATTCATTTACTGACTAAACACATCGACTTATTTAACTGAGCGGAGTGACGCTTTGGTAACGTGTGGGACTCACATTTGGGAGATCGTAGCTTCGGTCCCCGTTGACCGCGTACTCTGACTTTTCATGGTTTCTACCTGTCACTTAGGCCAATGCTAGGGTGTTTATTTTCATACCAAGATTTTCTTTCCAGCATTTTGATTGCATTGCATCTTTCATTGAATTTTGATATCACCTTTCAATTGTGATTTCAGATGCGTGGTGTACGTCGGTATTGGACAGTGGCGCAGATAATTGCGCATTGTAAATGCTGTTCTCGGCGCTGGGTGGCTTTGTGTAGTCGCTGTCCCGTCGTGGAGGGACGTTTGCCGACACCGGATCCTGAGTGTTGGTGGCTGCGCAGTGGATCTTTTCACCGGGATGAACTTTCAGCTCTGGTTAGGAACTTCCACGCGTCTGTTTGACCTGTCTGCTTGCGATCCTGTGGCTGTGGTTCCCTCAATTCATCCCTACCATAGATCTTTATGGACGTCGCAGTGCTCGAGTTCTTCCCTCCCTCCGCGGTCTACCCTTTATATTCACCTTTATCTACTTATTTAGATATTGCAGAAATAGCTTAGAATACTTGCATTTCAATGGAAATATCGAAATCAACTGCAACAGTTTGTTTGTTAACAACACTATCGATTGCTACGGTCATATCATGTAGAAATTTCATTGCGCAATTCTTTTATATACCAGCAGCAGCTTTAAAGTACACTTAAAAGCCATCAATTTAGACCGGGTTTGAACCAGTGATCTTGGCATTATTAGGCCATCACTTAATCAACTGAACCAATAGACCAACTTATTTTAAACTGCTTAAAATCAGTTAAGGAATTACGTGAGATTTGGATGATATTTAGACATTATAAACCATTATAGGCTCGTCTCGGTAGCATAGATGGCAGCATGTCTGCCCCACGTTCAAGAGGTCCCGAGTTCGAATCTCGGTCAGGATAATGTTTTTTTTTTCGGGCTCTTTCCATATCCTAAACGACGAATGTCTAAGCTCCATCGATCCTGGGCGCATTTGAGCATCATTTCACCCACTTCATTCACCGTCCGATATGACTTAAAAAGTTAAAGGACGTAAATTACACAAAAAACAACATTATAAACGATATCTTAATAATTTAAGCTGTGAGAGATTACTCTTGGCTAAAAGTTTTGAACGATTTACACACACGCACACACACACACACACACACACACACACACACACACACACACACACACACACACACACACACACACACACACACAAGCTTTAGGGCATTTAAATTGATTTCTCTTGCTTGCTCTAAATATTAAACTCGCCGAAGTAGACTATATGATTGTCCCCAGTGTTTCTTTCGTTGATGCTTTTGTTTTCATTATTCCATCGTTTGGAAATTTAAATTAGTAACTTCTGTAGAAATGACTATATTTCTCAACGTCATAACAATCCATATATTAAAAATATGTACAGCAAGCATAGAAAGTATTCGAACACTATTAAATCTCTAAAGAAAATCCATATTCTGAAGAATATTTAAAAACATTCATTGGTCCGAGTGACCACAGCTTCAATAACATTTTACTTTTTATACGTAAACAAAAATAATTTATGAGCAAAATGTCACTTTTATAAAAATAAAGCCAAATTATACATTTCTGAGGCATAAAAATAATCGTCTAGGCCAAAAGTACTATACATTATTACAAATATGTTGGCATTCAGAATTTCGTCGGGTAAACTTTAACTTTAATTATAGCCTCTGATCATCTTGGTAGAGAATGGACAAGTTTTTAAATCTCTGTGTTTGGTAATGTGTTCCATTCCCCAACAAGAACCGTCTTTAATGTTTCTTGTTGGAAACTGTCCTTCCTCTTATGCGTTTTCTCACGATGCTCCATATGTGCTCGACCGGGTTAATATCTGGCGACTGAGGAGGAGTGATACAAAAATCGTGCTTGCGGATTATCGCAATGTAATTTGGATCATAAACACCCAATCTTCTTGCATGCCCTTCATCTCCACAATGGTACTCAACTCTTGTTTTACAATGTCCATACACTTCCTGTGAGCCATTATTCCATAGATAATATGGATATTGCCAACAAATGATACATTGATGCAACCCCAAACAAGGTGGGATTATCCAACATGTTTCACCATGGGAATGAAATTTTTGGCTCCTTAAGTTCTGTATTTGTCCTCCACACTTTGCGGTTACAGTCCGAACCACACACTTTAAACAGGCTCTCACTCCTACCCAGAAGTCTAGGGTCGTTTCACGGTACTCTCTACGCGCTTTTTCCTTCTCCGTGAGCTGACATACAACTTCTTCCATGGTACACGGCCATTGTATCCTCGGCTATAGCAAAAAGATCTTGTGGTGTTTGCTGAAACAGTAATGCCCGCTCTTTGCAACAAATAAATAAATACTATAAATCTTTACTGTTGCCCTTTACGCCAGAGCTTCTACTCCCACTAGTCCTGGGCCCGTATGACCAAGGACCCGGCCGACCATTTCTAGTTTTGTTTTTTGTTGTTTTTTGTTTTGTTTAAGACAGATTTCCAAGCTCCTACGCTGTCAATGATGCTCTGTGTGACTGAATGTGATCTCCTTATCTTCGATATATCGGAGAAGTTTTTGAAATTATTGTGCAGTCTATTCAAGGCCGGCACTTTATACTACACCTTGACACTTGCAAGGCAATGCTTTAATATTTCGCAGAGTACTACGTTAAGTTGTTTTGGAGGTATGCACATTTTATTTGATGGCCCTGCTGTACATATGACGTCATTCATACTCTGTGTCCAGCTAACTTGTATCACATGCGAACGCACATCTCTCTGGCCTTTATTAATTATAATTTTTCTCTCTTCAGTAGTCACTTCACTCCTTCGGCCCATTTTACTTTACTTCCGCAAACCACTACCCTTGATATCAGTCTGTGAATACAGGTCACTTGCTGCGAGATAAACGAATGCAATACTATATATAATATATTTATTATTGTTGTTGTACTACTTTCTTGTTATAAGTTTATACGTAACATATAATTTATTGACTTTTAGCATTTTATTATTTATTGTATGAATTTGAAGATATTATGTTTTTATTTAATACTATCACTGTTAAAATAATAATCACAGAATCTTGTTTTATTTATTTAATGCTCCATATGAGGAACATAGGTTATCTTGCATATATGTCTTGGAGTGCTTCCCAGCAATATTATGTACGAAGTCTACATAATTAGATTTTTTAAACAAATAGAAATGTGTGGCTGCTATAAAACTGCTGCAAAAGGTTTTTATTTCTAAATGAATTTCTCTCGAATGAACTGGATAAACGACCGACCACCACAGAGGAGATCACCTTATACGCGACAGAAGTGCGTAACTAAATGCATATCTGATTATAACCAAAATGGAAATTTCATCTTACTATTAAGGACCAAATTTATAACTAAGTGTATTAAAAAAATGTGATGGAGCGTAGCATACTTATTTAAGAGTGTTTCTAGCATGTAACAAATTGAAACAAATGCAATTTAATGGGGATAAGCATTACTTAACTGTAATCTGTGTAATATAACCGCGAAATTAGGTTTAGCTATTGCCGTATCATTAAGTTTAATGATATTTTGTATAGTTCCTTTCTTCATTAGAGTTCTAATACATGGTATCATAGCATATTGCTAGTGTAGATTAATATTTTATGCTTGACAGTATTTGCTATTTTGATGTCCTTAAATTTTAGGGCAGTGTAATGTGAGTGAAAGATGAAAGTTTCCGATTTTCTTTAGGTCTTATTCGTAATACTACAAATTATTTCCCCACCGTTTATTTAAACTCATGAAAAGAATTTAAGAAAACTAAAAATAATGGATAAAAATGAGCTAGATATAAAGTAAACTACCATGAACTTTAAATATAGATATGTACAGACAGACCTTTTTCTGAAATAGCTATTTTTTGTATCTCGGGGCCACAAAACATGCATTTTCGGAGAAATGTCACTATCGAATATTTGGGTGGAGCGCAATACATCTTTAACTACTGGAAGACAATATAAACAAGCTTTATACTTACACAAATGTTCTTTCGATATTTTCGTGTTTAGAAAATCAGTATAACGTATCTTCCTTTTATGAAGAAAGGAAACTGTAACATAAATAAGTGGTAGCTATAACTTATGAGCAGTTTTGTCGTGAAATTGCATTCAGTGTGTGTTAAAATATTTAGTTTCAAGAAAGAATTGCGACATAGCAATTTGGATGTACCTTCCTTTAAGGAATCAGAACACAATAATGCTCCTGCAGTCAATTTTGCAGTAACTTTATTTTGAAACATTAAATTAGCTAGTGTAGAAGTTGGTGTGTTTGCACAGCGTTTAAACCATTATAATTAAGCATTTAATTCTCAAAGTTCTTTAACTCAAAGTAATGTAACTAGGCATTTGTGTAATGTTTTTCTTATACTTTCGAATCATTATCGACATAGAACAAGACAACTAGAGTTTAGAGTTTCCATTACTCTCGAGACCAATAAATACTCTTTCTCGAGACATTTAGAAATATTCTTTTTAACATGGAAAGCTCAACCGCGTTAGGTTTGCTAGTATTTAATAAAAAACTTCCACCTTCAGAAGTGCATTCGATTTGATGCAAATATGCTTGAAATACAGCGTGAAAGCACCCACTCCACAAAACAAAAAAGTCTAATATGTTACATTCATATGACCTTCCCAGCTCAGTCTACTAAAAAATATTCTACAAAACTGTTTTCTTCTTTCTGCTTCATGTTGATAAGCATTTACAGAAGTTATAAGAAGTGAAAGGGTTGATTATTACAAAACATTCTCTAAGCAGCAAGCAGCCCCAGTGTCAGCTCTTGTCATTCCCACTGAACAGGGCCTGTCACAGTCTGCCATTGAGGACACAATACTAAAACAATAAACTAAGGGTAACGCGAAAGTAATATCTTTTAAAAGATGATCACTATGTGACGCTATGACAGACGCTGTCTGTCTGGGTGAGTGAAATGTGAAATGAAATGTGTAGTGTTTAACGCCCGCTTTTACTACATACGGCACCGCAGGCGGTGACAGTGATGATATATGAGATGAAGATGGAGCACCGGTGGAATGAGATGGCGGGGGAAACCGGAGGTCCAGGAGAAAACCCGCCCCAGTGCCGTGTTGTGCACCACCAATCTCACTTTGCGCTCGCCTGGGATCTAACCCGGGCCGCCTTGGTGAGAGCCAAGCGGTCTAACCACTGAGCCACGGCGCGGCCCTGGGTGAGTGAGTGAGTGAGTAAGTGAGGGAGTGAGTGAGTGAGTGAGTGAGGGAGTGAGTGAGGGAGTGAGTGAGTGAGTGAGTGAGTGGAGTTTAAGGGCCCGTCGACAGCTACGTCATTTGGGCCCACACTATGTGTGCGTATGAACAGCATAACTAAAAAACGCAGAGTCGCATAAACACCAAACTTGGTCTTCCAAGATGCGACAAGACTTCCAAGCAAATTCCCAATCCCAAATTGCACTTTACATGGAATATATTTTCTAAAGTGTATATCTTCTCAAAATATCTCCATTTTTGTTAAAATTTCATACAGACATCTATATGGCAAACAATATCTTTTTTGGGAATCGCTCGTGAACTCCTATTTGATTCGGAAAGAATTTTGTATAATTTTGTATAACTGGTAAGTGTTAAGAAATAAACGAAAACGTGCTATACAAAAAGGTATATTTATTTCGAATAAATTTTTTGTCGCATAAGCCATTTTAGAGATACTCGTAATTAATGGTTTGAAATATTCAATACTTTATCATTCCTTTATAGTTCTAACAGTTATTCAGTTGCTTCCCGCGATTGCTTTGAAAGATTATGGAACTTTAAGGTCTGCATATGGTATCTATCTAGTTCTTAAGGATTTTACTGCTATCGCTTGCTTTATGTACGAGTATAACTAAATGTGTGACTTACCTTTTGGTAGTAAGGATTTACCTCGATTACGCTGAAGTAGATAGAAAAAAAAATTCATAGAGGTAGGTAGCATACCATCTAATAAACGATAGAGGGTACAGAAACTGAATGTAGCATTAGAAAGTTTAGGTTAAACTTTAAATTTGTTGTTTTTAATTGTTACATATATTCGTATTTGGGCCATTTGAAGAGGAACAGATTATTCACTACATGAATATGTTTCCTTCGAAAACGGCTATGATCTAAGTAAACAATTTTAACAACACTCACAATTTACTTACCTGAATAGGGATCTCAATTATAATACACCAGGTAGGTAAATACTGCATCAGAGTAATTATGTAATTATTTTCTATGATGTTATGGTACGATTAACAATATTTCATAAATATGAGTTTTTTTTTTTTTTTTTTTTTTTTTTTGTAATTTACGTCTTCCAACATTTAGTATATCGGACGATGAATGAAATGGGTGCAATGATGCTCAATGCGTCCACTGTCCATGCAGCTTAGAGTTATCCCACATTCGTCTTTCAGGATAAGGGAAAACCCCGGAAAAAACCTTATGCAGGTAACTCACCCTCACCGAGATTCGAACTCGGGACCTCCTGAACGTGAGGCAGACATGCTACCATCTACGCTACCGAGGCGGGCAAATATGAGTTATTCCGTTATTTAAGGACTATGATACAATGAAGCACATAAATTAATACAATTTTGAGTCGAACTAATACTCAATGCTCCATTTATTGCTAGTATTTACCTAGAACGCGTTTCGTTAGGATCTTCCTAACATCATCAGCTGTTGTCGACTAATGGATGCCGGTTCATTGAACTCCTCGGAGGTGATAGGTGCGTCTCTGTCGGTATCTTGATGAACTTGAAATTTGGGTTTTCTTCAAAGGTAGTATCGAAATTAAACAATTTACTTTCATATTTCTTTATAAAGATTTTTTCCCACGTGGTTAATGCAGCTGGACCTTGGACACTTTTTAGTAAGTGAATTTCTCGTTCTATGTCATGATTTTCCTTCCAAAAATGGTACACTACCGCCAATTTATCTATTTCTTTATTCCTGATGTTCCTAAAGTGCTCTTTAAGCCTAATGTTCACGTTCCTTTTTGTTTTTACAATGTAGAATTTGTCACAGTCCTTGCAATTTATCCGGTACACTCCTGATTTTTTGCCTATGGGTATCTCCTTTGTATTATGTGATTTCAAAAGGTGTTGTACACTAAATTTGTTCTGTGGGGCGAAAGTGATATTGTGTTCTTTGAAGACTTTTTGGAAAAGGTGTGTAGCTCTGGGATGATACGTAAATTTTCTGTATGAGGTTTCATTGCTAATTGGGGAGAGAGTAGTTACTTGTTTGCATCTTAGTTGTCTTTTGAATTTATCGATTTTCTTGTTGACCAATTCAGCACTGTATCCATTGTATTCTGCAATGTGAATGATATTATTGTACTCTTTGTTATATTCTATCTTGTTTAAAGGTACATTAACCAGCCTGTAAGTTAAACTGTTGATAACAGCATGCTTGTGTTGTCTTGGGTTATATCCATCTGATTTTATGAAACTTTCTGTGTGTGTTTTCTTTCTGTGTATGCCAAATTCAACTTTATTACGTTTTCTGGTAAGTTTCAAATCTAAGAAAGGGATTTCATTGTTTGTCTCTTTTTCTAAACAAGATAGAATATAACAAAGAGTACAATAATATCATTCACATTGCAGAATACAATGGATACAGTGCTGAATTGGTCAACAAGAAAATAGATAAATTCAAAAGACAACTAAGATGCAAACAAGTAACTACTCTCTCCCCAATTAGCAATGAAACCTCATACAGAAAATTTACGTATCATTCCAGAGCTACACACCTTTTCCAAAAAGTCTTCTAAGAACACAATATTACTTTGGCCCCACAGAACATATTTAGTGTACAACACCTTTTGAAATCACATAATACAAAGGAGATACCCACAGGCAAAAAAACAGGAGTATACCGGATAAATTGCAAGGAATGTGACAAATTCTGCATTGGAAAAACAAAAAGGAACGTGAACATTAGGCTTAAAGAGCACTTTAGGAACATCGGTGGTAGCGTACCATTTTTGGAAGGAAAATCATGACATAGAACGAGAAATTCACTTACTAAAAAGTGTCCAAGGTCCAGCTGCATTAACCACGTGGGAAAAAATCTTTATAAAGAAATATGAAAGTAAATTGTTTAATTTCGATACTACCTTTGAAGAAAACCCAAATTTCAAGTTCATCAAGATACCGACAGAGACGCACCTATCACCTGCGAGGAGTTCACTGAACCGGCATCCATTAGTCGACAACAGCTGATGATGTTAGGAAGATCCTAACGAAATGCGTTCTAGGTAAATACTAGCAATAAATGGAGCATTGAGTATTAGTTCGACTCAAAATTGTATTAAATATGAGTTAGTTTATGGAACAGCTTTCTAATAGATAGTGTGTAAGAATTGTGTAAAATTGTGCTACGTTTGTTAAGTGCATCAAATATTTTGCTAAACAATAACATAACTCACCTGTCTGAACTGTGCTAGTAGCCGATGTCGAACCCTGTTCATATTCGTCCTTGACCTCCAGAGGCTGTTCTATCTTCACTTCTTCCTTTCTTTCTCCCACCTCCATTTCCTCCGAATTTCCTGTTGTATTCCCATCTTGGCCAAACCTGTCCACCACCGTGCACTGCACTTGTTCTGCGTCTACACTATTTACGTCATTCCTGTCCTTCACTTCCGATTTTCCCACGCCTTCAAACCTCACGCCCTTTCCTGGTTTGTCCTTCGGATGTTCGGTCACTTCTCTTGTCTCCGATGTCTTTTTGGCACTTTTCGACGGAGCTTGCCTTTTAGGAACTCCAACTTTCTTGTCTTCCTTGGCGGAAGGAGGGGTTGCTGTACTTCTCTCCACAGCCTCCTCTTCAGTAGTTCGTGACACTGGAATATCTTGTGTGGTGTCGCAGAACTGCACCTGCTTCTTTCTCCGCTGCCTATATTCCTGGAAGGTTGGCAGGTAGAAATCAGAAACTGGGGAGTTCACTTTATCGGGTATGGGCGAACTACCGCATGCAGCCATTGAATTTGCCTGAGAAACGGGGTCACCGAAAGTGTTGAGAGCGGCATCACGCTGGCTGGAAGAGATAGTCGAGGAAGATAATGACGGTGAATTGGAAGGCTTTTTGAGAATGGACTTTATTGCAGAAACAGGTGCTTCTGTCTTGGTAACAGTTGCAGTTCGCGAATCCTTGGAATGTTTTAGCGTTGGAGATTCTCTAATACCGTTGGGTATTTGAGGAGAAATGGCTTCATTTTCACTCCGTGCTAGTGCTGATACATCGGAGGAAGATTTAGATCGCCGTGGAGGCCTCTGTGGCGATGCCGTTCTTAGAACAGCCATAGAATTATCTCGGAAACAATCCAGCTTCTTTGAAGCATTTTCCTCGTTGTTTTCTACAGAGGAAGCACCGGTGTCACTGAAAATCCGTATCCGTTGTCCAGCTATTGTTACCCCCTGCGTCTTATGCTGTGATTGTCTCTCTTCGGTGTCTTCATTCCCACGGCTGTTGAACCGACTAGAGAAGTTGTTTTTCGTTTTGGATCGGGTTGCACGATGAGGCTTTGTGTCTTCAAGCAGTGCGTTATCGCTGAGGTTATCGCTAAGCTCATCCTCATCAAGGATATCATCGTCGCTGCTTAATATTCCCTGCCCCCCTGTTGACGGTGATCTTGATCTCCTTGTGGCACCGTTTTTCAGGTACTTGTTGATGAGCTCGTATGCTGTCACATCACACTCGAGGATAGATTTTCTTTTCCCTACACCGCTTATTTCTTCAGTTTCCTCCCCTTGTTGATCCCAGACTGTGCTCTGGTTTAGAAATGCTACTGAGTTAGGGCGTCTTGGAAGTACATCATCCTGTGTGTTGCCTGTAGACCTAGATGGAGAAGGACTGGTCCTTCTCTTGCGGACAGACCTTCCGGGTGATGAACTTCTGGCTCTGAGCCGAACAGAATCTCTCCCGAAGTGAACTTCGCTATTAGATCCCAGTCGATTTCTTCTCATGAGGTCGTAAGGATCTGGTGCAGGGGGAGCGCCTTGTTGAGCTGAGGGTATATTGAAGAGAGAAGGTCTAACACGACTTTGAGAACCTCCTAATCTCAGAGCAGTACCTCTCATTGATCCTGCCACTACGGCTCCCCGTACTGTCCCACCAATCACCGTACTGGTACCTCGCACTGTCCCCCCGGGCCAGCTCATTCTTGAACCGCCGCATTTCTTGCATACGGAAGATGAACTGCTCTTTTTGGTACCCGGACAGGAGCACAAGGGTGTCGCCGGTATAACCGCTACGGGATGTGGATATAGCAGCACGCCGGAATTTGTGGGTGGTGGGACGCGCACCGCCACGGACCCATATAACCAAGTCTCAGCGTACTTCATTGACTTGGATAGAGCAGAACCATTAGACAGTGTCCCGTACTTATTCCGGTATTCTTGTAGCAGATATCCGCTCTCTTGGGTAGATGGCGTTGGCGACTTAGCACCGAGCTTGAGACGTTCACCCCAAGTCTTCTTGCTCTTACCACCCTCCACTTCACCATTCTGAAAAAACAAAAAAGCAAAAAAAATAATGAGCTGTATTGTTTAACACAATCAATAATTACCTAAAGGGGTTAGTTGAACATCGAGTCACCAATCAAATTCCTAAGTTAAAAACAAGGTTATGAGACATATTCTTTGAAGCGTATGACTTTTCTAAGGTTAATGTTTTCTTATAAGTAAATTTTGATTATGCATTCTACTCGTGTTATATAAAGCGCTCAATTCCTTAACGATCTTACTACAAGTAACCACTTTGAACAACGTGTGACATGAATGATGAATCAATTATTTTACATTCATGGACATTACTTGACGGTCATGTCACATGTGAAATTAAAATAAATAATCTAAAAATATCGTACCACAAAAATATATTATTTTGAATTACTCAAACTGCATCAGTCTAAATGCACTTACAATTCGAATTAGTGGAGGTCTTCAGTTATCTATATTTAGCTATGAACATAAGTTATTTCCCATTAAGAATTTTCTCTTTTAATGATACCCTAAAATAAAAGCAGAGGGGTTACAGAAGGCAATGACAAGTTTTGTTGACTGCATGTTATAGTTACTTTACTATCATTTGTTTCTTCGAGTTCTAGAAGAATCTCAAGTTTTGTATTAACACCAAAGTAAAATATACGTTTTACAACATTGGAGTGATTGTTATCAAGCAATAAAAAGCTGCAGCCTGGTAAAGGCTCCTTAATTCCGTTCCACGGCACATCGCTAATAACAAGATGGAGGCTGCTGACTACAGAAGTCCTCCTAAACCAGGTAACCCAAAGAACTTATAATAATAACCCATGGCGCGACAGCTCTTAGAAGGCCAAGGCCTACCAACCCGACTGCTGGCCTCACGCCCACTTATGCACGGCGGAGGTGGACGATCATCCATCCGATACGGGGAGGAGATGTGGTCAGCATCTCGGTATCCCCCAGCCGGAATGTTGGTTTCCGTGACCAGGGCCGCTTACCTAGCGTAAGCTCCTCACTTTCCTCACGATGCTGAGTGGGCACCGGTCCTATACCTGGGACCTAAAATTCCCACCACATGGGTGGGATCGAACCCGGCCGCTTTCCGCGGCTAGGGACCAAGGCAAACCCAAAGAACTTAACTAACGTTAATAATGTTGTATAACCAAGTTATGCTACTGTTGCTCAATCCGCTCCTAGTAAAGAGCAGGCCATTGTAATAAATGCGCATGAAGTGTTAACCCTCAAAGACTACATCCTTGCTGTTGGCAAACTTACATTACCAGCTAATTTACAGTTTGCATCACGGATTTCCAATAACAGAATATGCATATTCTTAAATAGCAGAAAGGCAGCTGAGGAGCTAGCTAACAAGCACAGGACAATCAAAATTAAGGATTTCACTTTTGATTTGCGACCAGTCATCACTGAAAATAAGCGTGTAATTCTTTCCAAAGTATGTCCGGTTATACCTGTTAAAGTCATGTCATCCATAACACATATACGTGCTGGGATTTCTGAGCCAGGGTTTTCACATGTGTTAAGCTTCAGACGACAGCTATATGTGTCACCAAACGATCTAGATAAACTACCAGAGAATATGCAGATCCTATATGAAGGCACGAATTATTGGGCTTGTATATCATCTGACTGCCCAACGTGCTTCACATGCAAAAAAGAGGGTCACTTAGCTAAAGAGTGCAAAACATCAACAAATACAGCTAACCTAAGCAGCCCTCCAGGTATTTCTGTAGAGAATTTCCCTAAGCTACGTAAGCACACTACCAACACCAAAGCACAGATACCTCAGGAAAACAGTGAGGAAGACATAAGGGCTCCTATGAACACACATCTACTGCAGTAGCAGAGCAACCTCCAGTTAGGGCTAAACGACCGCTCTCCTTCACAAATAGCAGTACAAATAACCAACACAATGACGAAAAAGAGTCTCTCTCCGATTTCTCGTCTGAACAAACAGATCCACAATCAGAAGATGACTGTGACACCAGGGAGGAGCCACCTTCAGTCATAAACATTCATCCATGAAACCCTAAAACAGTGACAGAAATATCTCTATTAGTCAACTAATGTCACCTGTGAAACAACTGATGGAAAAAAGCCTAGGGATTTTGCCCTCAGTTTCACACAGCTAGTAAGCTTATTTGAAAACACCGTAGGAAAGTTTGATGTGATACCCCACTGTTCACGACTACACAAATGACCTTGAGGGTCTATTTCTCAACATGAGGAAGCTATATCCATTTTATGAAGACCGCAGCATGAAAAATAGAAGTTCCAGGTTAGAGGCAAAACTCGTTACTGATATGGAAAGTAAGTAAAATAGTACTTCTGACTGTGTAGTAAGTAGTAAGCTACCTTCAAAGTACTAGATATCATACAACAGATCTGCAGTTACTCCAGGATATCCATAGGCTGTATCTATCGGCCTTCAATAAAAACAAGCAGATCATCCCTATGTGGGTTCCTTCACACTGTGGAATCAAAAGCAATGCAGATGCAGACAAAGCCACCAAAGAAGCTAGTCATCTTACAGAAATGAAAGTACAACACAAGATTCCTTACCAAGATTCCATAAACCACCTCAGCAGGCAACTCAAAATGCAATGGAAGCAAACCTGGAATCAGAATCCTCGCCAAAACCAATCTACCTTACTGTGAAGTCTGCAATACACAGGTCACCGTTAAACACTTCTTCATGAAATGCAAACAGTAGAGTAAACAACAACGGACGCAGCAAACCATCAAATTTCAAGCATGTACTGCTCGTCACAAAAGTATATGTAGATCTAGTGTACATACTATTAATATGTAAACATATAATTATTTACAATTTTAATTTTTTATATTGTCATCTGTATATATATATAGTTTCATTGACACTGTTTTCTATTGTAACTGTTCCACTACATTTCGTTAAAGTTTTTTGTGGAATTGTAACATAATACTGTGTCTTCTGTGTGTAACTTCAGTGTACTGTTACTGCATTTCACATATTGTATGCATTATACTCATACTGTATATTTTGTATCACGTAGTCGCGATACGACCTTGCTGTTAAAGCGACTGTAAATAAATAAATTGAAAAAAGCACGGATATTTTAGCTGCATCTTTTGTTGTTGATGTAAACGAACTACACACGTTGAAAGTGTTGACGAAATCTTGAAAAATCGCAATCTCATGCAAACTGTGATGTATGAATCTGTTTATATCCTGTAATAATGATATTTACTCTCCAATAATTGTGGCATGGAAGAAAAAGCAGCTTCTCCATTAAATAATTTTTGGTTATTGAGCTGCGAGCTTTTAAAACTTTTTAATGTGTCTTTCAGCAAAATAGGTATTTTAACACCCTAGAGTAAAACATTGGAGCTCTGCTACATTAAAGGTATACTATAAACGAAGTGGTTATAAGCAATGTTTGTTACTTATCTATTCTCACTTTAACCAGTAAGTCACATCCTAACATCTCTGAAGTATCAGTTGAGTGCATGGAAAGTTGCCGATGCTTCTGGTGTCTTATTGGTTTGGGTTAGAAGCAGAAATGATCACACACTGAACCAACCGATATGTTATTGTATGGAAGATCTCGGAAAGGAAGGGATAGGAGGAGGTAACGCTCTGCGGGAATGTCAGAATCCGGACTAGGGTCACAAGCCAGCGTTTGGGTTTCTAGCATCAGCTCAGATTCATCTTGGTGCCAGGGTTCGCAGTGAAGCCACCAAACGCAGGACGATCTGCCCCACTAGGACAGGCAACTACAATGCTACCCATAGGTCAAGAATTGTCCTGCGCCGTGGCGTAGTGGGCTAAGGCAGCATACTTTGGTTCCCTGCCACGGAATGCGACTCGGGATCAATTCTAACCCTGGGGGTGCGGATTTTAAGTCCCAAGTATAGGACCGGTGCCCACTCAGCATCGTGAGGAAATGAGGAGCTTACGACAGGTAAGCGGTCCTGGTCAAGAAAGCCACCTTTCCGGCTGGGAGTATCGAGATGCTGACCACATCTTCCCCCCGTATCGGTTAGATGATCGTCCACCTCTACCTTGCGCATGTGGGCGTGAGGCCGGCAGTCGGGTTGGCAGGCCTTGGCCCTCTATGGTCTGTCGCGCCATGGGTTATTACGACAATTACAGTTACAGTATGCAAAGTCCCCACACGGTAGCATCCTACCTGTCCAACCCGACAATTCCATCCCTGAAAACATTGGATTAAATAAAGGTTAAATGAATTGGAGGGACTGTAAGTCGCTAAAAGAAAAGTATCCAACCTAAAATTCGCCTAGTGAGTAAGGAAAACTATAAAAAATAGATTGGCTGGTCCCTGGGGATCGAAACAGTAACCTCCCGAAAGTGTTACCGCCTGAGCCACCTCGCTCTTGTTTCTTATAGTGCTTTTCTTTATTTAATGTTGACAGATCTCCTTGGAATCTGAGTTCCACACCAACACTAATTGGTTTGAATTCAAGTATGATACAAAAGTATTGGCATGAACAAAAGTCAGGACTAAATGAGCAGCAAAATAGGAAACATTTTATCTGGGTGGCTGGAGGAGATCCTTCGTAGAAGAGTTGAAAGTAGAGTGAGCTTCTGTACCATATCTTTTGTCGCGGTTTTCTGCTAGTTCTCTGCTGTTCACCTTGGCTTTAATGCTTTTATTTTCAACGCCGATTTTGAGGATTATAGAAAGCGCGATAAACCCCACTCAGGATCAGTATCAAATTATTTAACTCATCTATCTATAATTATTCGAAGTTAAAGAAATGCTTGTATATCTTACTATCAGACCTAGTGCTCTACATATTCCTTCATCCGCTGCCATAAGAAAAAAAACACATCATTACGCGATACTTTTGTTACTGAAAAGCAGGCCTTTTACTGGTAGACATGAATAATCTCTGTAAAGAGTCGAATTATCTCTGCCAGAGTCAATGCAACAGGTCAAGCAGAAGAATAAAGTTAAAATTTGCGAGACAAATACACATTATTTCTCATGAACGCCTACTCCAATAGAGTCTCAAAGACATTATATTATATCTCTTGCGGTTTCCGATTTACACAGAAATCATCCGGAATGAAGAGGACTTCTAGGAACATTCCCATAAAATTCAAGTTATGCATTTTATTTCTGATATCTCTTTTGTTTATCGATTACCTCGAGGATGGCATAGTCCGATGTTCAATTTTTCTTTAGTTATCTGAGAAACAAGAAACAAATATACATTTTTTTATTATTCTAGTCGATTGTTTTTCCTTAGGCAACGGATAAGATATAGGGTTAGAAGAGGTTTGTTGCTCATCATGCTCTTTAAATTTAGGCCCTCCGCGATTTTTTCACTCGCTGGTAAACATCAATTAACTTCGCAAGTCCCATAAATATTTTCAACACTTTAGCGTCTGACAGAGCTCTTATAGTATTTTATTCCTCCGATTGAAAATATTAAGGTACACATTGTTGCACAGTCTATAAATATTTCCTGATTTCATCAAGTTGTAATACGAAGTACATGTTCAGCATTTTAGATAAAATAGACTTTGGGAAATAAATAAAATAATTGTTGGATGGGCGCGTAGTTCAGTTGGTAGAGCACCTGCCTGCCGTGCTGGGGGTCCCGGGTTTGATTGCGGGCAGTGGGGGTGGGAATTTTTCTCTGACCATGATAATTCCTCATCTTCCCCAGAGTTTGGAAGTATGAATGAGAGTGCGAACGTGTGCATGATCTAATGATTAAAATTCAACGAATACGAGTTAACACCATCGATATGTTCCAAAGGAAAAAGGCCGCCGATATGACCATTGCAGTTAAAGGTGCGGTATAAATGGAACAAATAAAAAAAAATGTTTTAAGTCGGGCGGGCACGATAAGCGCCGGTAGTATACTTTACCAGGGGAGGACAGGTATCGTTGTGACGTCAGCTCACTCCGCTGTACGTGCTGCCGCTGAAGGGCCGCTAAGCGTGTGACGTCACAGCATTGTATGCTGCTGTCGCTAGGGATGAAGAAATAGTTTAGAAACCTCTTACAGCGGCGTAAGAGGTGCAGCGATATAGAAAATACGGGAAACAGGTCTGATTTTAATAATACAAATAACGTCCTGTGTATACTGCTGACTTTAAATTACAAAATTGTTTCAGAGTTTATGAAAAGTTAAAATTTAGCTCTATGCTGCGAGAGAATCTATAACAATTCTAGTTTATGTGAAGAACAGTCAAGTTAGAACGTAAATAAAATAAAATGGATCTCTCTCATTTAGAAGAAACCTTTACTTGGACATTTTTCGAAATATTTTGTTTCGTTTTTCTCTAACTAGCTTGTCAATATTAGCACGAAATTTGCAGTCGAAGGCTGCACGCTAATTTTGATCCAACATGCTGCTCTGGTGTTTGGATTCAGCTAACTTCATAACAGAAAACAACTGTTCGAAGGCGTATGTCGAACCGCACGTAAATAATATCCCTGCAGCAAGTGCATACGATCTTGGAAATCTGTTTTGTCGGACACTCTTGTAGAACTCGGTCAAGACTTCCTTGTAAATATATTTGTGCTTCAATAAGTCATCAGTTCTATTTGGTATTGAGTAGCAGCAACACTGTTGACATCCACTTAACAGGGGGTTGCAGAGAGCTGAAACGAAGTAGAAAGTGTTTTTACAGCTTGCAATCTGAACTCAAACTGTGACGAAGACTTTGTACTATCTGTACATATTTTTCAGCGAGGGAAAGTTGACTAAACCCTCCGGTTCCTACCTACAGCGCCGTTTACTTCGGCAACCTGCAGCTCTCACCTGACGTCAAACGCGCTGACAGCCCTGCTCTTCGTCTCAAAACGTCACACTGCCCGAAGCTGTCTCCCTCTGCTTTACCCCAATAAAATAAACAATAAAATAGCTCAATAAAACAATAAAATAAACAATTTATAAACAAAATTTTAATATTTGCCGTCTTTGCTCAAATTATTAGTATATAACATTAGAACACAATTCAAAATATATGGAAAATATTTCTTTTCCCATTATTTATGGACATTCCTTATATTTGCATTAAATGTGCCATCTGGTGACAAACTTTTAAATTTATAAGCTGTAGACACATTAAAACTAAGAAAACATTACAAAACAACTATCGCGTTCGCTAAAAAAATCTTGCCTTTCGACAACTCGCAAATCTTGGGAAGCAAGAAATATGATCTGTTGATTTGATAATATGGCAGATGTACATATGAACAAAGGATTTTTGTCACTTCCTCCTAAATTCAGATACTCTATTATTTCTCTTGAATGAATCTTTCACTGCGTTGAGAAATGAAGTAGTATTCATATTGCAGGCACGTATTTAGAAGTCAATTTCCGGAGAGGGGTCCAAAATTCTACGTTGAATTATTTGCTTTTAATAAATAATTAATCAGGAATGTGCTTTAATCATGTTAGTAAAACATAAAAAGACATGTAATATATAATATTCACATGACTTTGCCCACCCAAGCTTCTACCAATTGTTCTTAGAGAAGTTTGTTTTTTGTCTTGTTTCTTTGGATAAAGTCTGTAGAAAGGCCTTGCACACTGCATATTGTTTGTTCTTATTCCTGGGATAAGGTGATATAAGCAGTAATCAGATATTTAAAATGCGAATCACTAATTGGTGTATTTGAAGCATTAGCTCTCCTTGAATGAAACAGGGAATAGGAACTTAGAAGTTAAAAATTACATACTTTTAAGTAAATTATCTGGAAATTCTAATGAACTAATGATAATGCATCGGAATTGGTTAACTTTGCAATACATTATTTAAATTGACATTATTTGTGTGTTTTAACGAGTTCTACAGCTGCTGTGCAGTAACTTTTAGTTTATCTCTTAAATAACTTCATGTCTGCCTGACAGTGAATAGAGATATTAAAATCAGAGGCTTGAATACACTTTTCCGATTTATTTTAAACTAAGTTTTATTTCAAATATTTATTAAAAGTTTCAAATGATAATTCATATGAGAGGGGTCCGGACCCCCTGGGCCCCCCCTTATTGTGCTTTTATAACTGTGAAATAGTTACAGGCCGTTTCTCAGGACTACATAGGAACGTTTCTCAGGCAAGAAAATTTGTGTAATGCTTTCAGGAAATAACTTTACATTTCGTTGTACCACATGCTTAAATGAAATTGCTAATTTTCTGTATTAATTTTGCAAGTAAAAAAGAAAGGGTTCTGTAATAAGTATTCCTACACTACAGAAAATGTAGTTCAGATTTAAAATTGATGCAAAATGCACAGTTTTCAATAATGCATATTTAAGAAAATATGTGCAAAATTGCGAGCTTTTATGTGTATGAAGCTTTGAAAAATTTGTTCACTAGTATCTGAAGGTGTAAAAAGGTTCAACTCTGAGAACAGATATTTTAAAAGTTCCTGCCGGTTTTCGTGGATTTTTTTGTCCTTGTCACGATAAACTTTATTTACATCACAGAACACCAATAAAAATGAACGCTATATTATCTGAACTGTTGGAACTATAGGAAAATAAGCCTACACGCGAAAGAAACATAGTAAAAGGAAATAGCAACAGTATATGTTGGTGAGTGCACTACGGCCCTTGGACCTTGACCTAAGGATCTTTTGTGTTATCCCTGTCTCCTTCTAGGAGTCCCGTTAACGAAACAAGGGAGGAATATCCGGATTTAAAAGCCGGGAATCATACCTTCTACGCTCTAACCCAGTGTTTTTCAAAGTGGTGTCCGCGTGGGGATGCCAGGGGGTCCGCGAAGGGCCCCTTAAGTCAAGTTATAATGTTGAATTAAAACTATAAAAAACGTAAAATTGCATTTGCTGATAGTGCAGCACGGAGATACAAAGGTTGCCGAAACATAAAGATAGATAACTGGAAGGTTCTAGTGCCGTCTTGCATGTTACAGAAGATACCGGTAATTCCTGGAACAGTGAGTGGAGCTATAAAAGAAGCCGCGAATCGCCAGTGAAGATAGTCGTAATGAGCGAGTTGAAATTGAACTGAGAATCGTGCGCTTACAGCTGTGTTTTGAAAGTGAACTCTGCCCACACCAGGAAGAGCAGCCGGAGGAACGCCAAAGACCCGGCGTGGATAGGGGTACGTCGGCGACGTCATCACCTTCCCTTGAGTGGCACTGCACGCCGTCAGCCGGTAGACGGATGACAGCCTCATCGCGGACGGTTGGGTGAAAGGGAAGCCGTGCCGCGTGCTTGTGGACACTGGGGCAGCCGTGACCGTCATCAGCTAGGGGCTTGCCATCGAGGAAACCAAGCCAACCATATCAGCTTCTGACGGTATCGGGCGACACCTTGCCTGTGGAGCAGGCCCTGCTGAATTTTATCTTGGGAGGGAGTGCCGTACGTCTGTGGGTGTTCGTCGCGAAGATGGCTGAGGAGGTGATACTCGGATTGGATGCCCTCAGGAGCCACGGGGCGATGGTCGACGTCGGCAGGAAGTTCCTGCGGCTCAATGGAGAAGAGGAGATACTCCGGCAAGACGAAGAGCGCCTTGGAATCTGCAGGCTCGTCCTAAGGGAAGACGTGGTTGTCCCCGCGAGAAGCGAGGTGGTGGTGACGGTGCGACTGAAAGGCCAGCGGACGAAGAACATGATGCTGGACCAGAAGACGCCTATGCATGGACTTTGTGTAGCCAGGACATTGTTGTCGTGCCAAGAGGAGGTGCCGGTAAGGCTGCTCAAACTGATAGACACTGATCACGACGTACAGGCCGGGACGGAGTTCGTGACGTGGTCAGCGTGACAGCAATTGAGACAAGACACAGGAGCCGGTGCCGAGGCAATACTTGGGGACCCGGCTGGAAGGCTTACTGGAGAGGGCGGCCGAACACTTGACCGCAGAACAGCTGGAGAAAGTTCGACAACTGCTGAGACGATACCAGCGCGTTTTCAGACAAGGAGACAGCGATTACGGCCGCACAGACCGGGTGCTCCACCGCATCGACTCCGGAGATGCATGGCCTATTCGGCAACCACCTAGACGCGTTCCGCTGGCCAAACAAGCGCGGTTCGGGACATGCTGGATGACATGAGATCCAGGGGAGTGATTGAAGAGTCTGACAGCCCTTGGTGTTCCCATGTTATCTTGGTAACGAACAAGAACGGCGAGCTACGCTTCTGCGTAGACTACAGGAAGCTGAACGCTGTCACCAGGAAGGACTGTTTCCCCTTACCCCGGATTGACGACACCCTGGACACGCTTGCTGGTGCGCAGTGGTTCTCGACCCGGGACCTGAAGTCGGGTTACTGGCAGCCAGACACGAGGGACAAGGAAAAGACCGCATTCTCGACAGGCCAAGGGCTTTTGCAGTTCACAGTTATGCCCTTTGGTTTCTGCAACGCACCAGCTACCTTCCAACGCCTCATGGAGTCAGTTGAGAGGACTAGCTTATGAAGCCTGCCTGCTATACCTGGACGACATCATCATCTTCGGCAAGACATTCGAGGACCATCTCGACAACCTGAGCAAGGTGTTACATAGACTGCAGGCGGCCAACCTGAAGCTGAACACGAAGAAGTGCCAGCTCTTCGGAAAGGAAGTCAACTACTTTGGCCACATAGTCTCTCAACCGGAGTGGCCACAGACCTGGAGAAGATAAGGGCCGTGAGAGGTTGGCCTCGGCCGAAGGATAAGAGAGAATTGCACAGTTTCCTGGGGCTATGCAATTATTGCCACCGTTTCATAAAGGGTTTCTCCAACATCGCCAAGCCCCTCATCCGCCTGACAGAAGAACACCGGCCTTATGCGTGGACGGAAGACGCCGAATGCGTTTTCCAGCAGCTGAAGAAGACGACACTTTGCAGTGCTCCTATTTTGGGATTCCCACAACCAGGCGGCGCCTTCATTGTGGACACCGACGCCAGGAACATTGCATTGGAGGCGTCCTATCCCAAGTCCAGGACGGCCATGATCAAGTGATAGCCTACTACAGCAAGACGCTATCCAAGGCAGAGACGAACTACTGCGTTACCCGGAGAGAGTGAGTGGATAAAGTATCCTTTCCAGAAAAAAAAAAAAAAAAAAAAAAAAACATAGGCAGCATTGATAGCCTTTCGGAAAAGCAACAGGACCAACTAATAGAGTTATTTAACAGGAGGAAGGTTGTATACCAGGAAAAAGAAATTGCAAAATGTTGGTTTCTGGCGCAGAGTGAATTTAATGAACTTGCTATCAAAGCACTCAAATATATTGTGTCCTTCCCACCCACCTATCTGTGAGAGGAAACATTTTTAGCGTTGTGCAACATCAAGCCAATGAAGAGAAACAGACTTGCCAATGTAGAAACTGACTTAAGAGTGAAAATCAGCAACATTAAGCCCAGCTTAACCGAGTTCATTCAATCAAAACCACAGTTGCACTGTTCACATTAATACATTTCAATGAACAAAGTTTCAAGCTTTTTTCACATAAACCGAATTTTTTAGTAACCCAATACTAACTTAGTTGAAATTATCAAATGATGGATTCAGAACATTATGAATAACTTTTTATAAGTATAAAAGTGGTTACTTTACATGGAAAATAAATCCATTTTTATAACATGTTGTGCCTAATGATATTAATCCTTGGATAAGCCAGAGTGTGGCATTTCAAATGTTTACTGATGCAAGACTAAAGTTAAATAAAAACCTATTTAGGCAAACTAAAAAAATAATAATTTTAATAAATACACTTTTAAAATACATTTTTGATTTAAAATACATTTTTTACATAAGTTTGCTTTACTTATTTTAACTTTAATTTTTAATTCATTATTAATTAAATTTAAAACTAAGTACACAAGAAAATATCTTAAATTATACATACAGTAATTATTTAAATTCCAATTATAAAATTCAACCATAAGTCGACTCTATCATGCAAATTAAGTTGCCAAACTGTGGGGGTCCGCGAACAAGTTGTTAGATGATAAGGGGGTCCTTGAGGCAGACCAGTTTGAGAAACACTGCGTCATTGCGTCATTGCAGTGACAAAACGAAATAATTCTTATATAACTTAGAGTACGTGAACTGAAATTTTTTTATTATTATTATTATTATTATTATTATTATTATTATTATTATTATTATTATTATTATTATTATTATTATTATTATTATTATTATTATTATTATTATTATTATTATTATTATTATTATTATTATTATTATTATTATTATTATTATTATTATTATTATTATTATTATTATTATTATTATTATTATTATTATTATTATTATTATTATTATTATTATTATTATTATTATTATTATTATTATTATTATTATTATTATTATTATTATTATTATTATTATTATTATTATTATTATTATTATTATTATTATTATTATTATTATTATTATTATTATTATTATTATTATTATTATTATTATTATTATTATTATTATTATTATTATTATTATTATTATTATTATTATTATTATTATTATTATTATTATTATTATTATTATTATTATTATTATTATTATTATTATTATTATTATTATTATTATTATTATTATTATTATTATTATTATTATTATATTATTATTATTAATATTATTATTATTATTATTATTTTTTTTTTTTTTTTAAGAAAACAGAAGCAATAGCTTATGAAGAACCAAACTAATACTTTTACTATTCTCGCAACCTTTGTTCACAAAACAATCTTAAGCGGTCCGAATAACGAACGAAGGACCGAACGACGAATGAACGAATGGATGAAGAATAAGGGCTGAGGACCACATCAGTTATAGAGCGTCCATTAATAAAAACTCAATATCAGTTTTCTCCCGTGCAATTTAAATTAATAGATTTGCTCATTCCTTCACAGCTATAATTGCAGCACCATGCAGCTTGCGTAAGAATGTGTACTTCCACTATTTCCACTCCTCAGATGGAGTAGTTTGAAGGAAGTAGTTCCAGTTTCATTCCAAAGTAGTAGTTCCGCCCTTTGGTGGATGTAGTTTCACTGTTTTACTCCGGAGTATTGGTGGAAGCACTTCCAGTATTTTACTCCGAAGTAATGGCCAGAAAGTCATAAACAGAAGGTATTGTGATGAAATGACACATTGCCATTTTCCGTAAAGCAAACGATATCTAACGGGATGCAACACTATGTGTTGACTATTATTATTTCTCCTGTCACGTAAATAACGTTTCGTGAATTAATGGCATATAACTTTACTTATGCTGGTATCTATATTTTTATTCCTGTACAAAATAATAGTGGTGATATTACATGTAATGTACAACATACGTAATCATATTAATCGTTGGGATAAATTGTATTTACGGTATTTACTTACTGTATTTACCGTAAAGCAAATAATGTAACTAACAAAGGGAAGAAACACTACGGATTTAAACAATGAAACTTATAGATACTTAGTCGATTATTGTTTTATGACATGTTAAGGAGTGGGATATAAAAGGGTGGTTGTAAATTGTTGTATATTCAATATGGTTGCAATAACAATGCAAAATTCTTTTGGGAAATTAACGTAAATATACTCATAACCATGGAGCTGGATTTTGTCATTGTAAAGTGGGATGTTTTGAGAATTTAATAAAAAAAAAGGCATACTCTGATTCACTTTTGTTTATCTTTTGGAACCACATTTAGAAGATAAATGTACTGACCCTCGTCAATTTAGTAGGCTGAACCTCATGGTATAGAGAGCTTACTAGCAGCAGCTGTAATGGGAAGTCTACAACAGAGTGGAAAAGTTACGCATAAAACAGCGAGCTAGTGTGACGATGAATCAACTCTACACTGATAGCTCAAAAACTGCTGATGGGTGTGGCTGTGCAATAGTATCTACAGATAAAGTTACTTCCTTTAAACTTCCAAATAACTTCTCAGTGTTGCCCTGTGAACTTTATGCAATTAAACATTCCATGCTACGAATACAAAATAGAGCTTCAGACTAGAAAGGGCAACTCTGATTGTCACGTCATTTTTTGTAATTTTACACTAAGTTTTTCCATTTTCCAAATAAAAAGCTAAATGCAGTGAGACGGAAATTTTGAGTGGTATATCATATTCCTACGAAACATGTCATTTTGTCAATGCTGTCGTCCACAACGTTGTAAATTATCCGAAATATGGTTTAAACAGTAGGGTTTTTCATGTAATTCGGCAGGGAACGAACAGCCAGTATGGCTTAACCAGTTTTCGGTTTATCCGATTTTGAATTTACTTTAGTACGGTTGGTAGATACCTCATCGGCAACAACAATTGATACTGAAAGATATCATTTGAATCAGTACTTGAAATCACTTGGTGCTGCTCCGACCAAATTATTAAACCTAGCAACAGCATATAAGTTCGAATCCTTGAACATAGTTTTGTATATTCTTCACCATACTATAGAGAAACTTAAGCATCCGCCAATACGCAGGCAGCATGAATGCCCGCAGCTATTTCACACAGAATATATGGGATTATATAGATGTAGGTACACTTGAAACATTCCTGCAAATGTAACGATGTCTCCTAAACGTATACGCAGAGATTCAGTACATTTGTATGAGAACACTTGTGTGTCTGTTAGTGGACAATTGTACTCAGATGTGGACTGGGCCAGATTTAACATAAAGTAACGTGAAAGACGAACACATTTTATCAAATCGAGCTATTTAAGTTTGGCTTAAAGTGACAAAATTTAAGGATTTTTCAATGATAAATCTGTTTCTTCACTTTGCGGTAAGCTTAATGTCAGGTTTATTAACTTTATATACTTATATCACACAATCATAATAAATATATTTTCACAAATTACTTTGAGTTTAACCATATAAGGTTCCTGATTAACATTAGTTTCTAACACTTCCTATATATTTTGCCCCCGCTCCCAACATTTGCTTAACTTCAAATATGTGGTTACTGCTTTGAAGATCTATGTATTTCTTCAAAGTGAAAGGTCTGAAATAAGACAAGGCCAATCTTATATTCTGGAAGTCGACGTTAGGCTTGCAGTACTGGACGCCATACTCGGGTGATGCACTGGAATACAGCAGACCTGTCGGTCACCTTCTCATAATTTTTCGCTCATGCAGCTAGAGGTGCTCGCAGTCTCCAATGCTGCGTTCGCATAGAGTATATTACTCAAACTCTATGTATGAAAAACCTAGACCAGCAGATAAAGATTAATGCAAACTACAAAAAGTTCGTCTTAATTACATCTGAGTAAGAAGAATTAATGGCAATGTTACTGTTTACGTTCATTAATCTACTTCGTGGTGCATACTGAACAACGAAGTATGAAAGTGGAAGTACCTCTGACTGAGTTAGAAGAATTCGGGCGGAATAGGAAATAGCTGTACAAATACCTAAGACTTACCTGGGAGTAAACGTCTTACAACTACTCCGGCAGGGTAGAAAGAAATGTCATAGAACGAACTTCAAAGAAATGAAATGAAATGTGTAGTGTTTAACGCCCGCTTTTACTACATACGGCACTGCAGGCGATGACACTGATGATACATGAGATGAAGATGGAGCACCGGTGGAATGAGATAGCGGGGGAAACCGGAGATCCCGGAGAAAACCCGCCCCAGCGCCGTGTTGTCCACCACAAATCTCACTTTGCGGTCGCCTGGGATCGAACTCGGGCCGCCTTGGTGAGAGCCAAGCGGTCTAACCACTCAGCCACGGCGCGGCCAACTTCAAAGAAAGTAGCAGTTTCGAGTAGTGGAATGATCACTTCACAGTTCCAAATTAGGAAACGGTTCCGACTCCAATTCACCGAATGAAAGCTATTATCGCCTGGCAAACTGGTAAATCAAATGAGTTATCAAATGTTCGAATAATTCGGTTGTTTGTGACCATCGAATAATCAATACTTCTCACTCCGATTGCCCAACACTATTTTCGCTTCACCTCTTTTTTTCTGGAGATTTCCAGCAATACACAGGCGTTCATGTGCGCGTAAGTGCCATAATCCTTCTTCATTTTGGATAACCTAAATTCTGCTCAGTTGAAAGACCGTCAAAATCGTATTAACAAAAAAGCCTGTTTTTGGAATCAAGTATCAACCACAGAGTTCACATTATTTACAATGTTGTATAGACTGCTACTTTTATATTTGAAACTATCTTTTCTCTGTCAGCTTCTTTGCTGTTGAGCTACATTTCATATATTGAAATGAAATATGTAGTGTTTAACATACGGCACCGCAGGCGGCGAGATGAAGATGGAGCACCGATGGAATGAGATGCCGGGCGAAATCGAAGATCCCGGAGAAAACCCACCCCAGCGCTGTGTTGTCCACCACCAATCTCACTTTGCGGTCACTTTGAATCGAACCCAAGACCGCCTTGGTAAGAGCCAAGCGGTCTAACCATTCAGTCACGACGCGGCCCGCTACATTTTATAGATAAATATGTTTCTGGAGTCTTTGTTTGAGAGGGGGTAAAAGAGGCGGTTTTTAAAAGTGCATATAATTGTCACGTTGCAAAGTTAGGGATATTTAAGGGCGCTGATTCAAGACACAGGCAAAACAAATGTTTATTACAATTCCGATCTGCTACTGTTTTAACGTAATTGTGTCATACTAAAAGCATGTTATTTTAGAATTGGAGGGCTGAACGATAAGTGTAAACCACACAGATACTTGTATTGGTGAAAGTTATGCAGGAGAAAAGGCAAGAAGTACAATGATTTGCAGCAGTTTCTTCAAATGGCTGCGCCACAGGCTGCGCTAGCAAGGAGCACTACAGCTCCATCGGACGGTAGCACTGCAATACTAAATGAGGAGAAAGTACGCCAGTCACGTGTGTACAACGTCACACGTCATCTGGATATTTACACCTATCGCATCGACCTTGGTTTACTTTCCCTTGCTGTCTTTATCGGCTTTTCATCTATACGACCCACGGATGTTTAACTTGCTTGCTCCAGTCCTACCATAACCTCAAGAAATAGCAGTTATAGTACCCCCCCCCCCCCCGTACGATACAATTATGTAGACCTGCTGGGCCCATTACACATCGCATTCGAGGGGTAGCTACATATATTTTTATTATAGAACTTTTTAGAATACTGATGCAGTATGATCCAATGGGAAGATACTGGACAGATGCTTTTCTGTAGTCGGACCACTCTTGTTCAGTTCTAGACAGATTTGTGCAGCAACAGCCTTTTAGATACAAAAACGCCAAAAAAAGCGCGAGTTATTTAAAGTCTGTTTAGCCAACGTGTGTGCAGTTCCCAGTCAAAGGGACCTCAAAGGACGGGACCTCCCCGCCCACTAATGACCGTCATAAATCTATCTCCACACTTCAGAAATGGAACACTGATGTTGGGGACCAATAGCAGCCCCCATTTGTTGAAAATGACAGTTGCATGTCTACTCCGCGTGGAGTCTCAGTTGCCAAATTTCCAACTTCCAGTTGTTCTGTTTCATTAGGTGCAAGACGGTGATGTTAAAATGTTGCAACATTGTAGAAAGGGCCGTCAGGAGGAGGGTCCATGTTGTAAAACGATTATGAGGGTTTGTCAAAGAAAGCGGCCGCCGTGCACTTGCGTTGGGTAGACAGACTTTATATTGCTCGTGGAAGACCGCTTAATTTTGCTCATCAGGCTTGAGGTTTCTTCGTATATGTCTATAAGACGGGACTATTGGTTTTTCTGCCCTTTCGAACGCATTCTTTTTTGCTGGAGTATATAGCTGCTACCTACCCCGCTTCCAATCAGAAGGAATCGTTTCCAATGTAACTTTAGCCAATCAGAGACATTAGAATATCTTCCCCACATGTAGCAAATAACGTGATATAAGATCATTTTGCCTTATTTATTATTATTATCATCATCATTATTATTGTTGTTGTTGTTTGTAATTTACGCCCTCCAACGTTGTCATATCGAACGGTGGATGGAATGGGTGAAATGATACTCAAATGAGCCGAGGGTCTATAGAGCTTAAGGATCATCTTTCAGGATAAGGGAAAACCCCTGAAAAAACCTATCCAGGTAACTCAGTCTGACCGAGATTCAAACTTGGGACCTCTTGAACGTGAGGCAGACATGCTACCATCTACGCTACCGAGGTGGGCACTTTATTGCTGTGAATACCTTAGTTGCGATGGACTATAAACATTAAGAAAATGAGATATACTACGGCCCAATAAGAAATGGTCACAGGGTTCATCTAATACATATTGTCATCCAATTATCGGAAGGCGCGACCAACTGGCGGCTGGGTGAGGGCCGGGAGGCATTCGACCACGCCTACCCATTTGTCTTATAGCGCTAACGAAGGGATGGTTGGAAAAACATCACTGGCCATCTCTTTCCCCTCCCCCTGCCGTCTGGAACCTTCGGGGTGATTCACTGAAACGCGAGACTTCCAGAAACAGTGATATTCCCATAAATAGGAGCTGCAGTTGGCGAGTCAGTTCAGTTCTTGGCGAGCAGCCGTGAGGAGCGCCCAGTGAGAGAACGGACTGGAAGACTGTGTACGTGCACCGGAGGAGTGTACGTAACTGCGAGTGCACAGTGGAACTGTGACGGACGAACTGGTGAATTGTAATTGTGTGTGCTACGTAATTCTGTGTAATCGCGAAATGTTCCAACTGTAATTCGGTGGAAATAAAGAACATTTTGAGTCTGTGCAATTGGACTTTTAATTTCACGAACCCACAAAGTTACAATATGTAACTGGGTTAAATAACCCCATCCTTGAACTGAAAGATAAAGGGGAATATAGATTCCTTAAGTTGTATTATGAAGCATAGAAATTAATGCTCTATCAAGTTTAGAGATATAAATCCATAACGAAAATGCGACAACGCTAATTTAAATACGAATAGCTTGTTAAAATCAGGATTGTGAAAGGAGTATTATTAAGCACAATAACCGATTTTAAGGATATAAGTATTGAACCCAAACTTGGCAAAATAAAGTGTAAGATGAAAAAAAAAAAAAAAACAACATAGAAGGCACATTTCAGAGCGGATATTAGTAGAATGTGTGGTCATGAACGAATATCGCGTGAGATTTTTAAATTTTCTGTGAGCTGGAGCTTTAAATGTAATGAAGTTATGGTTGATTTTGACACATGTCTTTCCTTTATAAGTTGCTTTCTGATAAAATGAGGTACTACATTAACAATAAAATATGTACACTCATGCACCAAGTATTTCTTTCCTAATATCATAAAGAAACATTCATTGTTTATATGTTTACAGAATCTGGAAAACGTTTTAATCCAAACCCATAACAACTTTCTTTTGTTTGTTATCTAAAATAAAAATTAGAATTTGCTTGGAGGAACCTTTAGGAAATGTTTCACTTCTTGGTTAAGAAAAACATCTTGTTTCATCTGGCAGCATTGCTGGTTTTGAATGACGTAAACCCGACCTTCTAGACTTACAGTAAAAAATAAAAATATGTGTGAATTAGTTAATATTTCCATCAAAATATTATTTATGAAGCGCTGTCTCGCTTTTACGAAAGCAAAAGGACACATGCAGTACTTGGATGACACTGCAGTTCTTCATGGATGGTAAGAACAACTTCATAATTAACCACAGAAAAAAGGAGAAAGGGAAGAACATGTCTAAGGAGATTTTTTATGAGCAGGAAAGACACTAACCAAGGTCAATTTTGCTAAGATAAATGGCACGTGATGCTGGAGTTGTATAACCAACATATTTATGGTTTAGTTTTAGTGCATGTTGTTTTTCATACCACTATTCTGCTGAACAATCATAACGGTTTATCGCTGGATTATTTCCACAATTTAACTGGCAAAAAATTTACGGCGTTTTGTGTTTTGTTTTTTCCTCTATACCACGTGAGGATTCTCTTTCTCCTCCTTTAACTTCGCACCATTGTTGTAGTTGCACTATTCTTGGTACGCCCGCCTCGGTAGCGTATATGGTAGCATGTCTGCCTCACGTTCAAGAGGTTCCGAGTTCGAATCTCGGTCAGGGTGAGTTACCTGGATAAAGTTTTTTCCGGAGTTTTCCCTTATCCTTGCAGACGAATGTCGGGTAGCTCTAAGCTCCATGGACCCTGGACACATTTGAGCATCTTTCACTCATTTCATTCACCACCCGATATGACTTAACGTAGGAGGACGTAAAATAAAAATAAAAAATCTTGCTACAAAATGATAATGGAAAATACTGATACAGTTATGTTATTATTTATTTAGAAATAAGTTGCGTTTGTTATAATGTAACATAAATATTCATTATAACTTATAAACGGTTATATTAAACCAAGTACCCAGATGTAGTGTAATTATTCTCCTCTACTTCTGTAATCTTTCTAACAGTTGACCATTCTGGCGATGCGAGTGTTTAAACCACTGCAGGTTCTCTCTCTCTCTCTCTCTCTCTCTCTCTCTCTCTCTCTCTCTCTCTCTCTCTCTCTCTCTCTCTCTCTCTCTCTTAATTTCATTAATGGAATAACCACCGGTATCTGAAGGAAGAACCTGTTACCTTGGTTATCTCATTCTGTTTGTTTTTGTAGAGGGGAGGGGGTAGAAACTCGGCGTTACTCATGACGAAGGTGAGTCAGTTGTAGCACCCCTTAGTTGAATTCGTTGTTCTTATCTGGTTACGCTGCAAGAACTCGTTGGTGGCTGCAGTTCAAAACGGCATTAGGAAAACATGGGTTGTCTTTAGGGTTGCATACTCTCCAGTGTTAAACGAGAACTCGCTTATTTCGTTAACTTTTTACGCTATCTTCCGTCTCCCATGTTCATTTAGCCCGGGAGATCGAATCTACCGTATTTCCGAGAGTGATAATAGGTTGTCACTTAAACCTGCCGCGTTTTTCTTAAAAACAAGTCTTACGGCTATTTTGTGCACCACTGATTTGTATTAATAGTAACAGCGCAAGAAACGATATTATATTGTAATATGGTAATATCGACAGCATGACTTCACTTTGACGTTGATATAAAGGAGGATAATCTGCATTATGCATTATGTTCTTTAAAATATGTAATAAGTACAGTAATTTATAGTAGTTATGTAGGAAGGTAACTGATGACTACGGAAAAATCCAAAAGTACTACAATTCACGAGATAAGTAACGTTCTTGGCTTGTTCCCAGCATACCAGTAAGCAACGCTCATATTAAACGAATATTTTCGTTTTTTTTGTTGTTGTTGTAATTTACGCCCTCCAACGTTAAGTCATATCGGACGGTGAATGAATTGGGTAAAATGGTGCTCAAAATCAGTCCAGGGTCCATGGAGCTTAGAGTTACCCGACATTCGTCTTGAAGGATAAGGGAAACCCCTGGAAGAAAACTTATCCAGGTAACTCACCCTGACGGAGATTCGAACTCGGGACCTCTTGAACGTGAGGCAGACACTCTACCATCTACGCTACCGAGGCGGGCTTGAATATTTTCGTTGATGAACGACAAATGATATGATAGGAATCGTTGTAACGTAAACCTAATAAAAGCTGAGTAACAAATTAGTATCAATTTTGATTACACTTTTCAAGAATTTGTAGAGTATGCAAAATATAACCGTTAACTTCAACCTTATGCAAAAGTGCACAAAAATACACTTTCAAGTAAGATTCATGTGTACTTTGTAATAATTAATGTTGATTTTTCTTTTTGTGATGTGCAACTAGCTTAGGGATATACTAATAATTAAATATCTATACACTTAACTAGTCTCGCTTATTTTGAAGAAACGAAGTTGGTAACCCTGGTTGTAACCCTGTCCTCTGCGTCATCCGCGTAAATAAATTGTCTGCACGCGATCGAATATTGGTATTAGTGTAATTTGCTGAGTTTTAAGATAACCATTAATTTCTTGACCGCTATGAGTTGTGAGAGACAAACACCAATGCACTAATTGAAAATTATCGTATTATGAATGCAAATGTTCATTCTGCTTCAACGTGTAATCATGCATGAGCCTCGAAGCTTATTATATAAGCCAAAACATATTAGGGAAATAAGCATCTAATCAATTTTGTTTCTGAGGCAGTTTCTTTAACAGAATAATTGCTGTTATTTCAAAGTCGGTGAACATGAATTCTGGCAATATATTTACATAGAAAATTTCACGAATTTTATCGGCAGTTATTTGTAAAGGTTCAGAATATAACTCTTACGCTTTATGTTGCATTATGGCCATGGTCAACTAACCTACAACATTGTCACTAATTATATAAAGTTGTATTGCACGGGAACAGTTGGGGGACAACTTTCGATTTTGAAAGCAATTGTTGTGGTACATACAGAGTGTTAGTGAACTACACCGAAATAATTTCAGCGATTGTAGACGTGACCAGTATAAGCAAGTTGAGGTACGCAATACATGATCTGCGGCTAAACGTAACGCAGTTTAATTGTGTTGAACCTAATTGGCATCAGATTTTGATAAGGTCGTATTTAAACAAGGTGGGTGAAATTATTGGATTAGAATGCCTTTGAAACTGTTTCGCGAGTATAGAAATATCGATTCTTGGTAGCTCGTTATTGGCGTTCTCAAGATTTAATCCCTCAAAAATCTCTCAAGTCTCGAACTAATCACCTACCAGTGCAACACTGAACAGCGATTAACGTCTTCTTGCGTCATGTAGCCTAATCTAGTGGTGCGTTTGTAACTGTTATGGTGGCCCAATCCGTCAACGCCGAAAACTGGTGTTCTAAAGGTCAGTGATACGGTTCCTATCATGTACTTAATTGTAGTTAATTTTTTTCCTTCGTCTAAAAAACCTAATTACTCGAATAACAGCAGCATGTGAAGTTATTTGATACATACCAGGAATTTTGGATAGAGTGCAACATTCGTTCCTTTGCTACTGTCAACTTTGCACTGAAAACGCAGGTCGCCATTTCGAGCAGTTCCTATAAACCTGAGTAAAGCGTTGCATTTACTTTTCATTTTGTGTAAGTTCGTTCACCATTTAAACCACCTCCCATTTAAAAGTACACCATGTGAATGAATGAATAAATAAATAAATGAAAATAAATTGGTTGAGCCCTTTCGGTCCCTTGTACGTAGGCCGCATATTGGGCCCATTATGTCCCTCTTACTGGAGTGCTTATTCAAGTCCGGTGGCCTCCAAAAAGGACACGATAAGACTCCTTATATCATCTGGTCTCAGTTTCTCCACATACCAAAATATGCAGAGAAGACTCATCCTCTCCACCGCACATCATGCATGTAGAATCTGCACTAAACGTCATCACATGCAGGTGTCTCTTTAGGGTGTTGTGCCCTGTCAACAGGCCAACACTTCTAAGTTGTACCCGATACGTACAGCATGTGAAAGTATTTTAACCTTTGTTAGAAATAATTGTAATTAATTGCACTCATAAGATGAAGTTACTCCGTAAAATGCATACATGTATACAAGAATTAAAAGTTGAGGCAAAATATTATAAAAAACTACTAAAAAAGTGAAGGAGACTAGATCTCATTTACCTTTCACTTGAAAGCTAATGTGACAACTAGAGCCCGGATTTTTAAGCACAATCAAATGGTGAAATAAGCAAGTACATAGGCACGAAGCATGAAACAAATAAGCACCAAAATAAGCCAGTAAATTAAAATTTAATCATATATTATTAGAATTATTACCTTACGTACGCTTATTAACGTTAAAGCCTTTAATCGAGTTAAAACTGACTGAGGAGGAAAAGACAAATTTGGAAGGACTTCATGAAATGTTTCAACCCTAATCGGCGACCTTAGAAATACTTTCTTTACGCTAGGGACAGGAAAAGCCAAATGTTTACATTAGTTGCTGTTTCAGGACATGACATAAATCGTGAGCAAGGCACGGCAGGTGAACTAACTCTGAATAAAGGACTTTTAATCCAGCTCCTGCTTTAACAACAGGGCATCACTGAGAAATAACAGTACGTTCTCATAACATGCCCTTTCTGGCCACAAGATAGGTAACGAATCATTGAAACATTTTTTGCTTGGTCAAGTACTTAAAAGATATGATCTACTACCTGCTTTCATAACACCAACTACAGCACTACATATACATTATCCCGCTGAATCTGTGGTTTAATCAATAGAAATGCAAATAGAATTACCGACTTATCAATAGTTTACATTACCGACTTTATGCTAAAACATTTCGATACGTCAGAAGTAGCATGTCGAGTGTTGCGCTCATAGGGATTTGTTTTGACCCCCCCCCGCTTTTGTTTTACTGACCATGACACTTCACGCACAATAAAGTAAACAAATCCGTACCTATGTTAAAATTGCACCTAGTGTAAATATGTCCAAGTTTCGCTGCCGGGTAATGACATAGTGTTAATAATTATAGTTAATAATAATAGTTTTATAATAATTAGACTGACATCGCAGCTAAGGTGTTCACAGCAGTAAAGCGAAACCAGCTCCTATTACGTGGTTTAATCCATAAGGGGGAGATATTCTAATGTTTATGGCTGAATAAAGCTATATATGAATCGATTTCTACTGGATGGAATCAGGTCGCAACGAACTCCAATCCAGTCAATGAAGGATGCTTCCATCTAGTAGAAATCGAATCATATAAATCCCTAGCCAATAAGAGAGATCAGAATACCTCCCTCACGTGAAAAGAGGTGGTTTCGCTTTACTGCTGGAAACGCCTTAGACGCGATGTCAGTCTAATTATAAAATGGACTGCACTTATGAAAGAGATCAACGCCATAGAAACGGAAACACCAATAAAACCGCTAATAGTAATTGCTGACATTCAACTTATTTCGTCCGTTATATAAAATTCTTTTCACTGCACTTTATGTTCTTATACCAAAATGTACATAATATGAATGAATGCAGTATCTTATTGTGAAGACACACAATTTTTGGAAGAAAAAAAAAACATCAAACCATTCAAAACAAAAAAAGGAAAATAACCAGAAGACGGAAGAGTTATCCACAACATCGTTTGTTCCTTCTGCACAGCGAAAGCACGAATTTTCTCTCTAAACTGACTGCTTAAGTTTTAAGGCGTGAAGAGTAACTGTATATGGAAAATGTCAATTCTGTACGAGGATCTGTAACGATCATAGATATGTGAAGAGTAAGTGTTGGCTGCATATTTTGAGCACAAATGTCACATAAGCTTGTTGGTTACAATTTGATCTTATCAATATTTTTCAAGGTAATTTTTATGTCTCCCTTACTCACCAATTCTGGTGTTAGGAGTCGCTTTGATTCCCTCAGAGCGAGGGAGCCGAAGCATATTGACCTTATGATGAGATCAGGGGTGAGAGGTCGGCCCAACGCCTGGGATGAATGAATGAATGAGTGAATGAATGAGGGAGCAATTGGTGGGATGATGGTGGGGGAAACCGAAGGAGCCGGAGGAAACCCACTTCAGCGCTATGTTGTCCACCACAAATCCCACTTTGCGGTCGCCTGGGATCGAACCCGGGCCGCCTAGGTGAGAGTCAAGAGGTTTAACCACTCAGCCATGGAGCGGGCACTTCAAAGTAATTTAGTGCCGCAAATAAGACACTTATAAATGAATGATATTTCATACAATCTCTTTTCGGAATTGTTAATCATCTTGTAATTATAGCTGACTATATCTTTAATCATTACTGAATATTACAACGTGATTGGAGTAATTTTATACCAATCTGATGACTCGTTATCTGTAAAAACACACAGTAAGACTCATTTAGTGTCTAAAAACATATGATACACGATGCTTTTATTGCTGTGTCTAACATAAAATCTAAGGAGAAAGCAATTGAAATCTCCTTTGTGCCAAGCAATTATCGCAAATATGCTGGTGTGAAATAATGATTTTCTTTATGGAATACAACTGTCGTTATACAACCTGCAACAATAAAGATGAGCTTTTAATGCATCTTTTTAAGACAAAGTTTCATTTAGCAATGGGAAATTTCGTACCGTTAAACAAGTGTCAGTGCTTAGAACTGCCATTTAGGAGAGTCAAAAAGCTACAGACCAACTTATTGTGTAGTGAGCGGAATATACCCAAAGAAACCAGATGGTATTGCAATATACGTGTGGGAAGTGCATTATTACAGATCATGGAATAGTTTGTAAAGGAGTAGTTTTAGCTTCCGGAGAAATCCGTGAACTTGAATAAACTTGCCGAAGTTTCCCTCATCTCCTCTTCCAAGCGCTTGTTCGATTTTTTAAAATGTACATTTTTTGAGGGAGAGGCGTTAGTACGAGCAGTTATTTGGTGCACCAGTAATGCAGCAGGTATTTTACGGGTTAGCCTAAAGTTATGACTCGAGGTCCTGGCTAAAACACGGAGCGAAGTGTCCGGGTTTTCCGGGTTTTAGTAAAAAAGGAAAGGTAGAGAAGGAAGTAGGGAGGGAGAAAGATAATCTTTAATCATCAATTAACAAGTTGAATCAATAACGTCCGTAATGATTGCGTGGGACGTCCTGTTCCTTAAACTGCTTGACATCGGCCATATGTGCAGAAACAGATATGAAGAATGGCATCTGGTCAAAACTGCGCGGGATGTGAGTCTTTCTGTGATATGAAGGGCGGGGGAGTAGAACTGTCTTCTCCAGTCTGCTGAATTGTGTTAACAGTTGTTAGGGGTCGTCAGTTGAAGTGATTGCTAGAGCTGTCGGCAATACAGAGGCGGTGTTGTCTATAGCCTCTGTTACTGCGTCCTCAAAGTGCTTCACAACAGTGGCAGCAAGGAGGGTCGTACTGATAGCCGCTGAGTGGCCGTATGGGCAGCAACGGCGATACGATGGTGTCCAGAATGTGCTGCTGGGCTGTACCCGGACGTGTTGCCCGAGGACCGCGGCGGTGTAGTGGGCGCTGTATAGAAAGAAAAGTCGTGCAGGAAGCGAGCGACCATTGTTTTGATGGATCCTGTTGCCTTTCACTGCAGAGGGCCACATGCCAGTAGCAGCTGAGGTGGTATATTCCTATGTATTCCGGAGGCCTCAGCGCTGAAATGACTGCACAGACCAGAAGGTCTAGAGGTGGAGAGGCTCTGTCGGCGGAGTTGAGTACAGAGGTGCTGCGTGGCGTTGGCTTCGTTGGAGATCACACTGACTGCATCAGGGCGACAGCTTTACAATTAGCTATGACCTTGATTGACGATTAAGTTTTGCTGTGCTGGCGACATTGTGAGGTGTTGTGTAGTGCTAGCTGGGAGCGGTGAGCTGATTGAATCGTTTGCAGCAGTGGATTGGTGGAGGAGGAGATCAGAACACCCAATACAGAGACACCTCCGTCTCACACAAGAGTGGTGCAGGCGTTGGCGGAGGTCCGTAAATCCACACAAAAGCCACGCCATTCTTCTTACTAGGCGCCACACCCCCGCTGATTGCCCCAACTTCCACTTTAGAGGCCGCACGATAGAGTGGACCAATCCCATCAAGTACCTGGGCGTCCAACTTGATAGAGGCCTAACTTTCCGCGGACACATCAGGGTACTATCGGCACGGGTACAGGGGGCTATCACCTCTCTGTACCCAATGCTGGGTTCGGTCCCGATGCCAGTCCAATTAAAGTTACACCTCTTTCGAGCGCTGATAATCCCACTCATGTTGTACGCTTGTGAAATCTGGGGCATGGCTGCAGATAGCTGGCTAGCATACCTTCAGCGTGCACAGAATAGAGGACTCCGATCCACCTATTCTGTGGGTCGTTCTTTCCCCGTGAGGTTACTTCACGAAGCTTCTCTTCTCCCATATGTGGAGGACGAAATTAGGCGCCGGGCGACAAAATTTTACGTTCAAATTCCAGCACACAGAAGCGCCCTGGTTCGGTCTCTAGGGGATTACGACGCTACGAGACGCCGCTTCAGGCTTTTCCGGGTACCCGGTATGGCATGCGGGCACCCGAGGTAGCACTGGAGTTAATCCGAACAGCAGCAAAAGCTGAACTCCATAATCTTCAAATGAGCTGTTTGGCTACAAAATTTACCCCATTATTAATCAAATAAAACACCAGGGTGTAAGAAAAAAATGGTTTGGCATCCTGTACAAAACAGAGGACCAAGAAAAGCTACCTTGAAAAATTCCTCACCAAAATGATCCCACCCCATCCTGCATCACCAAAATTTTCAAACTGCGGTTAAACCCAAAACCTGGGTGGGTACGCAGCAAAAACCTTCTGGCTGTTAACAGCCTGTCAGTACCTGCGTAGCGTTGGGGATGAGAAGTGCCCTGTCCGGTGGCACAGTGCTAGTGCCAAGGGTGCCGGGTCCTCAAGAAGGCTCCTCGGTGGCCTGGATAAGGTGCGACGAGATTTCTTCTCCTCCTCCTCCTCCTCCTCCTCCTCCTCCTCCTCCTCCTCATCATCATCATCATCTTATTATTGTTCTTCTTCATACAATCACTCAGTACTTGTACACCAACCATTGTCAGTGCCGGTGTCACTATTTCTTGATGGTCTTATAGTAAGTGAATTCCACTGCTTTTTCCTTTGTTATTTGCTTGTTTAAGTCTGTTTATATATAAGCATGAATATATACGTATACATATACATGAATATATATATTTGATTTTTTTTTTTTTTTTTTTTTTTGCAAAGGTGAAGATAAGAGAAGTGTTGGATAACAAAAAAGTTTGCCAACGTCTTTCAAATTTAATCACAGTGCTACAAAATAAGAATAGTTCATATGTTGAACCTTCTAGTAATTTAAAACAGCTAAATCTACAAATTTTAAAGATCGAGAAGTATTTGCTGTTTTGTATTTTGAGTTTGGTTGAAATCGAAACAAAATTAAGGATAATTTATGAAGTGTGGTCCGAAAATGAACAATATGTAGCTGAGATTGTATGAACAACCTTAAAATCTTTTTTAACTTATTTAAAATTTTATTAAAATTAGTATAAATTTAAGAAAAAGATATAGGTATTGAGAGCCTATTAAAATTGTACAAGTTTTGGATTGTATGCCAGAACATTTGTAATAATAAACAGTGCCAGCTGCCGCATTATTGTGCCAAAAAAAGAAAGAAAAAAGAGCATCTGGTATTTATTACTATCATTATTGTCTTCTAGGTTCGTAGTGACAGTCGAAAGTTCAGCACTCCATAGAGATGGCTCCACGGTAATGCGTGATGCTCACATTTGAGAGATTCTGGGTTTAATTCCAGACGAACAACCACTCTGACTGTGGGAACTTCTTATCTTCTTTGAGTCCGTAGTCGGATGTTGGGGTGGTTCAGGACTGTGCTACCCATAATTTCCTTCATTTTATCAATTGTTTTAGGGTTGAGTGACCAAGCGATAGTGTTCGACGTGTGAACAGGCTTGAATAACGTAGGATGTGTTAAATCTAGAATCGTTACGGACACAACTTAAGCTTGTGCATATCATTTCTTTGATCTTATCGCCCTTCGGATCTCTCCGTCACCCTTCCCTCCCAGGAGTGGCGTTCACTGCCCAAAGGACCACATTTGGCCAATGGGTGTCATAGCCTGGTTAGAGGGGCCATTCCTTGATATCTTTACTGCATATCTGTGTTTCACAATAGATCCAGTTGTGTGTTATGAGAGCCTAACAGGGTCGCTAATTAATACTTATTGACACTATCATTGGAATAAAACAGTAGTCTGTCTCTTGCACACACCACTTACCTTGCAGGGTTGCCCATTGTGCCCTCTGTAATCTGATTGCGATAGTCTTTATGGTGAGAGGGGTGCTTAAAATCACCCTTCCCGCACCACTAAATACTGAAACTCCTATCATATCTACGGCTCGGTTGTAAATGTCATATTCAGAAGATATAACGTCCTTAGCAAGGTGTACATAACTATTCTAAAATGTTTTTAGTATTACTTAAGAATTATTTCTTATTTTCTGATGCCTTATATATAGCTTGACAAATTTTAACAGTGTAAAACATTTGGGGGTAAAAAAACGTTCATCGGAATTTATTTTAACAGCCAGAAACTCGCCTCTGGAGTGTAGTGTGTCTGGTATTTACGTATTTCATAAACATTCATGGTTAATAAAACGTATATTTCTAATATTTCTTAAATAGCATGATTACTGGAAAATTATACAGCAACAACATTTATAAATCTTTAAAATATATGATTTACGTGAAATAACGCTTTTAAGAACTCTGATAATTTCCGAAGTATTCATTATAGTTCGTCTACCTTTTGTGATTTTAACGTTGACGATATGAGATGCTAAAGTAGTCGTTTTATTGTTTCTAGGGTCATGGAATGTGCGAGTAATGTGATGGACAGTGTACACTTTCTTTTAAGAGGAGCAGGAATACTAGGAACATCTCTAAGAATTTTAATTCGATATTAGACTGAAAATGAGTTAAAAAGGTCCTTAATTAAATATACTTTAAATGTAAATTTCAATATTCAAAATTGTATAACTATTTAGCTCTCAAACGTATTCATACAATACTTAAGTCCATTCTGATTGAGCCTTCTGTACCCAGAACGGAATATGCATTACCTCACTGAAGTAATTAATAGAGTAAATTTATTATAAATAAGTAAGAGAATAGGACATTACGGTTTGTCTGAATTTATAAACCGTAAGATTTGTCTTGAAAATATGTGATATATAGAAAACATCAATTTACGATTCAACAATTATAATTTAGTTTATATCTTTTTCATTGGTTTAATCAAAGGTTACAATTAAACTTGTTCAACTTCTGGCGGGTTTCTTTGATTGAAAAGATAATCCCAAAATACGTTATTCTTAAACGCTGTTAAAGAAAATATTAAAAAATACAGTTACCATCGATATATCCTTTAGAAGAAAATAAAGAATGGAAATTCAATGCAATTTGTATGTTTCGAAACTTTTTAAAAAAACTTACCTGTGTAGATTTGCTGACAAAGAAATATTGTAAAACAACAAAACAATGTGTTACTCACTCAAGAGCCAAAAAGCAGGCAGTGATGTCCTACACAGCCATCGTGGTACTGGGAAAACAAGATAGTCTTGACTGAAATCTTGTACGTACAACATGACGGTCACTTAACGGCTGAAAATACTCTGCCAGAGATGTTTTCCTTGTCAAGTAAGTACAACAGTTATTCAGAGATGCGTCAGAAAGTTGTCCCTGCGTCCTTCGTCATTTGCATCCAAAGAAGGTTACAGTATCCCGGTCTTAAGCTCTAGGTGATCAAACAAAACGATATGGGACAAACCAAGAAGTTCGGAAGTAGATAGTTTTCCCGCTGTGGGAAGCAAAAGTTTTCATCAAGTTCGAAGACCTCCAGTACAGGTTCATCAACTTCCTTCGCAACATAACAGTTGCTTCTATTAGAGGGCGATTGCGTAAACTATTCAGAGCTAAAGACATCATCCTTTGCTTACGTCATATCTGGATCACGCAGGATTTTAATAAGATTTGTGAACCTTGATGCGCTTCTATGTAGCTATAAATGATAGTTATAGTGACATCTTCATTTCTGCATTTCAGGGAGTTTGTGCGCGAACTAAGCGGGAGACGAAGGTTGAAGAAAATTCGGCTACAGAATAAATAAATAGTAAATTGTCTCCTCAATTTAAATTTTAAAGAAATAGTTCTGACTCTGCCGTTTATCAAACCCCTGTCTGCGAAGGAAACATACAGCATGGTAGAGTTCAATGGTGAAGATAATAGGAAAAAAAGCAATAATATCACTTATAAATTGTATAGCACTTTAAATAACCTTGTGAAAATAATCATTAATAACAGCTGCTTTAAGTACCTGCTTTATAGCAAGTGTTTTTTACATTTTGTGTACACATTTTATAAACGGTAACCATTAGATGATGATTTTTCTAAAGGTCCTATGTGGTCCTATAACACTTGACTATAGGTCCCAGAGCTGGGTGATCGAATAGTCATACTTCCGAAGTGAGATAAAGCATAGTTTCCAAAACTAATGCACTCGAGGCGCCTCAGTCATTGCAATATTCGTATTAATTATTGTTTAAGAATACACAACGTAATGAAAAATATTTGCATCAGTAACTAAAGGGTTCTTGTTCTTGTTCTTATTCTTCTTCTGCATATTTGAGCATCTGTTACGATTAGATGGGCTTTAAGATAAATGTGCAAGTTCACCTCGTTTTTTCGACTTTTTGTTGTTTATAAGTGGGTAAAAGACTAGTTACAGATCAATAAAATGTTCTAAAATTACTTAATGTCTATTTTAATGACTTCCCTTTGGTTCCCTTTGTTGCTTAGCACTGCCTGAAAATAGCATGGTATCAATCAATCACTACTGAGTGGAAGCAGGGTATCGGTCTCATCCTTCATTCCCTGGAGCAAAGTTCGTTGCTACCCCGCTTCCATTAAAAATGAATCTATTCAGACTCAACTTCAGCCAAACAGAGACATCAGATATCTCCACCATGTGGAGTAAATCACGTGATAGGAGGTGCTTCCGCTTTACTGGCGCACTTGCGATTCAGTCTAATTATAAAATGCCTTATAATCGTACATTAAACCTATGCCTGTGGTGCCAAATCTAGTAAGAACGAGTGATAAACAGTACTGATTGTTATATTCACAAGAATAACTCTACCCTCGGTCTCCCATTTTTACACTTCTATGAATTTTACAAATTGTTGTTACAAAATCTTATTTTGATTATCTATTTAATATTGACCGAGATAATAATTTATAGATTGCTTCATTACACATTTCATTGTAGTATACAACAGGTTGTAGGGGTAGTCAAGTCTTTTAAAAATAGGTCGCTAAATGTGGCTTTCAAATTTTACTCTTTGTGTAACATAGTAGAAACCAAAGAATGATTACTGCAATTCTTTCCTTGTTTGTGGAACTATATGGCAAGAATTAGACACTTTCTTGATTATAACATCTCATTTCTTTACTGCACATCTCTGAACGAAATACAGCAAAATCTTGCTATATAATTGACTTGGGTGTATCCTTCTTTCTCAGTTTGTGCACTCTGTACTGACTGTTCCTACATTTAAAGCAATCAGAAGAAACAGGGGTGTTATAACGTGAGATTGACATCCGCGTTTTGTAAATTAAGACTACAAGACACATCAGGTAGCTATTAAGCTGATTTTTAACAACGGAACTTTCTACTATCTTTAATTTAAAGTCACTGCTTTATTAGCAATATTTACACTCTGCTTCCTAAAAGTAAAACAATCAGCTAAACCGGTTTTTGGTTGCGAAAAACGTCCTGTTCAATAGAAGCAGCTATTACCATCTATTTCAAACTAAAACGGTCTTTTTTTTATCCATTTAACTGTAATGGTCATGTCAGCGGCCATTCTCCTTTGGAGACATTATCGAAGGTGTTAACTCGTATTCGTTGGGTTTTAATCACTAGATCACTCGTTCATACTTCCAGACTCTGGGGAAGATGAGGAATTATCTTGATCGGAGAAAAATACCCGCCGGGAATCGAACCCGGGACCTCTAGCACAGCAGGTAGGTGGTCTACCAACCAAGCTACGGGACCAGCCCAAAACGGTCTTCTAAATATATGGTAAGGGAGAAATAGACAGATATACTTTAGCCGCTTTTTGGCAGATGGTTGCTGGTTCATCTATAAGCACCAATTGATTTTCTTCCACCAATCAGCACCCTAAGGACGTTCTGTTACTTTTTCTCACTTTTTCCCATACCATATACAGGATGTTAATGAACCACACCGAAATATGTTCATATGTGGAGATGTCTTAAACAAGTAATGTGAGATAGGAGAAAGTTATAGCTATAAGTTTCTACACTGCCAGTACGCCACTGCTAATGATGAGAGCGCAGAAGATATGAAAATGAAGAGGTGTGTCGGAGCGCTCCTACTGGCGCAATGGTTATGACGTTAGCTTTCAAGTGAAAGGTAAACGAGTTCGAGTCTGCCTCACTTTTGTTTTGTTTATTTTTGTTTTGTTGGTTTGTTTGTTCGTTTGGTTGCTTTTCAAATATTTTGTCTAAGCTTTTAATTCTTGTACAAATATATGCATTTTACCTTTTAGTTTCACCTTGTAGTGCAATCAATTATAATTCTTTCTAACGAACGTTGAATCCCGGTTAATACTTTACATGCTGTGTGTCTAAATGGAAAGTGGTTTAAAGCGCAAACGAACTTATATAAAATAAAAAGTAAATGCAACCTTTTACGTCAGATTTATAAGAAATGCTCAAAATGGCGACATGCGTTTTCAATGCAAAGTTGACAGCGGCGAAGGAACGGGCAGTCAGTTACGAATCATGCCACTTCTTCCTATTAGAATTTACGTATTAAAAAGACGAAGTAAAAAATACCTACAATACGGCAACCGGACCAATGACCTTTGGAATCACAGTTTTCGGCTCTAGAGATTGGACCACCAGAACAGTTATGGAAGCACCACTAGAGTAGGCTACATGATGCAAGGAGGTAGCTAGTCGCTGTTCAGTGTCGCACTGGCAGGTGATTAATTCGAGATTTCAGTGGTCTTTGAAGCATTACATTTTGAGAACGCCAATAACGAGCTACTAAGAATCGATATTTCTATGCTCAGAAAGCAGTTTTGAAGGCATTCTAATCCAATAATTTCACCAACCTTGTTTAAATACCAATTTATCAGCATCTGATACCAAATATATTTAATGCAATTAACTGCGTTATGTTTAGCCGCAGACCATACATTGCGTGTGTCAACTTGTTTATATTAGTCATGTCTACAATCGCTGAAACTATTTAGGTAGAGTTCATTAACACCCCTGTATTTACAACGAGATCTTTCTAGTTTGAAACAGATAATAGCAGTTTTAATCTGTTATATTTTGTCTTGTCCCTCTTCCCTTCTAAATGGGCAAACATTTTTACCCACATGTGCACATGATCCTTTTGCTGAACTTCATTTATTACTTACAAGCAATTTATACTTAATATACAACTGCTACGGAAATATTTGAAGCTTAGTACTTAGGTATTGGTAATGGACTTCTATACACCCTAAGGATGTTTAATAATGCTAAAATGCGAATGTTAACAGAGACAGAAGTGCCCAAAGTCATCATTCTAATTTAATGAATTGGTTCATAACTCCTGTCGTTTTACTGCATTGCGCACAAAGTAAAATACTTTAACAATACGTTTTCTTTTATTCGGTAGAGAATTATGTGCTCCACAACATACATAGTATGTTTAGTTTTTATATGCTTATATACTATTTCTTCTTTTCTGGTTAATAAAATGCAGTATCAAGTCCAAAATGCTTTTCGTTTTGTACTTGGCAATCCAGTTTAAGAAAATTGGAGAAGAGTAAACAGTATATAAGCATACAAGAATTAAACACACTATTATGTAGAGAACATGTGGTTCCATGCCGTAAATTTACGACACGTAAAACAACCTTAAGCGTGATAAAGCGGTCACTGAGTAAAATATAGTGGTGTTTCACACCCAGTAAAGAATAAGATATTGAGAACCATAGCACTTAAAGAGCGTCCATAAGTAAAATTCAAATTAATTTTTAGACAGACGGAGGGACCTCTAGCAATTGGAAGGAGACACCTGAAGCGCGACGATGATGTGAGCTAGCAAGGACATGGTTCTTACCGATTCCAAATAGTACTCTCCTTAAGCCTCTCGCAACTCAGAAATCGTTTCCCGGTAGGGGACCCAAAAGGAGCAACCGCTTCTACAGCCCCGCCGCAGCACAACCGCCTGGTCCGAAAGCTCAATATATGAAAGGGAATGACGGCGGTAGAAAATTTGTGGCAAAAGTGCAGCCAGCCTAGTATTTGCCAATAGACTCAGGGAAATTATGAGGAAATCCATGATCAGAATGGGCGGTCGACGGGAATTGAATCCCGGACCTCACGTGGGCGTGCCTCACACGTTATCGTGGAGTCATCTTGCTTGACTAATGCTGTTTCACAGCAAGGCAGTATATTTTTATACATTAAAGAATGCATAGATAGATATTACTTTCACTTCGGTAGGAACATAGTGGGGTCATGGCGAACATTTAAGCTTTTGTATCTCTATACTATGAATACACTGAAATTAAACGTAAAACAATTTATTTAAAATACATTTGATTTGTCTCTCAGTCTTTACTTTCACTCTTATTCACTATCACCTCAAAAATGATTAAAAATACCGATTTTTAAAGATGCCAATCATGACAATTATGAAGATTCCAATCAGAATTCTGTTAAACACATGTTAAGCAGACGTGAAAGAGGTATATTTTAGTGGAAAAAGATACACTGTGAAAGTAGAAAAATAGCCAAAAAACGGCGAGAAAATCTGCCAATAAATTTGTCATGCGAAGTTAATACTGCTGGCGTTGTTGTGTTAACTTCGGAGAATTTTCGCTCTCTCACTTTACCATAATCTCCATCCCTCTTTCTCTACACATCAATTTGCTTTTCTCTCTGCCTTATTCTTACTGCATCTTCTTCCCTCTCCACCGATCATCAGTCCTTTCCCTCCCTACCTCAATAAAGTTTACATACTGTCCACCAACAGAAAGAAAGTCTCTGACAGGAATGTGCTACCCTTGCACAGTGCGACAAAGACAGTGAATGTGTGTGATAGAAAACGCATGCTACACAAGGAGTAGAACCGTTAAAAGCATTCACCCTATTCACTCAGTACACTAAAACTCACTCAGTACACTAAAACCAAGAAGATTTATTCACAAAAGAAAAAGGCGTCAGAATGTTTTTGAATGGTCTGTAACTGAACTGACCTGGGGTGTCATAAACATGTCGCCGCAGGGTGCTGGAACCTTCTGCAACCACCCTAGTCTCATTCCCTGGGGACTTTCTTTGCTGTGCCGAACATTACCTACTCTCGCACTCCTTCTCTTTTCCGCGGTAATATTTTCCGTACATGAATAAACAGGAAGAAATGGTAAAACATTTTAAATATATGGCCACAACTTTTGTAAATAATAAAACTTGTCAGAAACAATATCCCAATAAAATTTTGTTAGGTAACAGGTTTGAAAAACTGATTAAGAACTTACATCTTTCTGATGTTATTTTACCTCGGACTCTATTAAGCCTTCTAATTTCAGAAAAGTAATCAGAGACAACAAAGCCTACTCTTTACGAGCAAATAAACGCATATTATGTCTTAAGTTTCATAACAATCAGTTCGGCCTTTCAATTATAATTGGCGAATAATTAATTATTCGTCCAAAGTCGAAAATTATTTTCTGAAATACCACGAGTGCTGCTAGATTAATTAAATCGAGGTTAAGGGATGCTTCCTTTGTTTATAAATATTTCGAGACCGAAGGTTGAAAAATAACTAGCAAATAATAACAATCAAGAGTCTGAAAGCTCTCTTGAATTCTCCAAGGAGAATTATAAGCAAGATGGAGATTCGATAAGATTATTACCTACAACGGAAGAACGATGTTGTACTTTCAGAATAATCACTCAAGTGTTTACAATGCGAGGCAGATGTCATTTTTTTGGTACTTCAATATAATATAATCACTAAAGTTTTTCTCATATTGTGTGACGTTTAATGTTGTATAACTTCTTTTACATTCTGAATTGGCTCTACCCCTAAATATCGCCATTTTTACATGTTGTACCAACTGTCAGTAGCGAACAGGAAAACGCATGAGAATAAGCTTCCTCGTAGATCCCCAGTCGAATCAAAGTAGAGCTTATAGGAATTAAAAAAAAACATGTAGGAAACATAAACAATATGTTATTAGTTTTGGAGTACCATGCTTTAAAGCTCTGGGTCAAGTTAGATTCTGAATCGTGAACAAGGTGTTAATCAAACCGGACATTGGCTGAGAGCGGAAGAATGCTCATTTAGTCATAATGTTATGGCGGTGTTTATGACCAATGAAGTATTCCGGAAATCTTGCTAAATAAATTAGAAGACACGATTTCAAAGTTTGCCTTGTCTGGTTATGTGCATAGTGACCAGTGTAGAATATAGAAATCACAAATCTACTTACGGTTCCTGAAGTCAAATCTCGAATGTGTGGAGAACATGAACAGAACAAACCAGAAACAAAACAAAGAATAAATGTTAAAAATGACAGTTCAAACACCTGAGAATCTTTCCACTTCAAGAGGTTGGTGAAACAGGAAACAATGCGGCATTACTGTTACGTATGAGTACAGTTTCAGGACAAAATGTCCCACGATACCGAACTCGCTTCCGGCAGTACAATGTTCGATGTTCCTTGGAGTTGGAAACATCCTCCAGAACAGGTTAATAGGGTGCTTATTTTCTTTTAACGTTTTACGGGCAGGTATAAAGTTATAATGTTTGCTGTGGACAAGTGTAATCCAGTTAAAATTGTCAGATACATGAACGTAAGACCAGCACCAAAATGGATTGATATAGGGTAGTGTAGTTAAAACTGTCTCTCAGAAGGATGTACACATACTAGGAATTAAGCTTTACAATAAATTGTCATCTGAAATTAAATCAATAGTTAGTATCTCAAGACAGCATTTTAATTGGGAGTTAAAGGCTTTTCTCATAAACAAATGTTTATAAAATATAAATGAATTACAATGACAAGAATATTTGTAGTTTTAACTGTATGGATTCTGACTCACTACTTGTTAACTGTGGTGTAAAAGTCGTATCATTATTTAGCATCCTATGTTAATCTTACTGATGTGATTAGGGGCGATCATAAGCAGATTTAATTTTTTAATGTATATAAGATTGACTATGTTTGAAATTGTAATCAATCAATCTACTGACAAGATGATGATAATAATAAGCAATTAATATTAATATTAAAGATATCATTATTGTTACTATCATCATTATCATCAAAATCTCATGTAGAACGGTGATTGAAAAAAATGTACCGACATTCATCTTTTCAGTTAAAGGAAAACACCGGAAAAGACTTATCCGGGCAGTTCACCCTAACCGGGATTCACAATAGGGCCCTTTAAACTGAATAACAGACATGTTGCCCCCAACACCACGGAGGTGTACTATACCTTACTGCGGAGAGATTATATGGCTCTGTGCACATATATGAAGCTATTTCTCGTATGAAGCATTTGAGGTGATAATATATTTTATGAGGGCGCCGGGGTAGCGCGGTGGTTTCGTTCGCGGCTCCCGTTCTAAGGGTCCCGAGTTCGATTCCCGGCTCTGGGGTTGGCGATTTTAAGTCGGCCCTATCCACGCCTTCACCTCTGTCTAGCACACGTGAAGTATCCCCTATGCCCAACGTGGTTCGGAGTCCACGGTAAAAACTGTAGGTCCTCTCACCTCACCGCCATCTTCACTATCACCCTATCATCGGAGTTATGGACACCGCCCTCTGGGTGCCTCCACCTGAGAAATGGGTCCGGTCATCACTTGGTGGGGTGAGGTTACCCCGAAGGCCAAGGTTGCCATGTGGGGAGTGTTAGTAACTAACTATATATTTTATGAAAAATTAAAAAGCATATATTTTATATCTAAATGACAGTGTCCACGGCTCCTTCTGTGTCACAATACTGCAAATCATAGCGCAAACTTTATTCATTTTGGTTCAATTTATTGGAAGTTTGATTCGTGACTAGAAGTCCTGTTAGTTTTAGCACTGACATACTTACCGGACTGGGCACGTAGAACGAGCTGGGTACGTCCCCGTGTCGCCTCATCGCCGCGACGCTATCCTGCGGCGATGCTGCTGTCATCACAAGCTGACGCCCACATCACCAACCTGCAAACCAAACAAATTATATGTCACAAGTACTGTGGGCGTCAAATGTTTTCCAGTGAACAAGAGAGCTGTAGGGGAAAGGGGAGAACAGCTTTCTTATGAACTGGCTTCCTGGCCCAGAGCTGGTCAAAGAGCTTCATCAAAGGTGTATTACATGGTGTAAAGAGAAGCAACATATTTTACTCTATTACTTAATTCTGTATACAGAAATACAGCATTTTTTCTGGACGTATTTTAATAAGTTCTAATATTCCTTTTTGTGGTAGCGCTAAACCTGTTTAAGAAATATCTTTAAACAATTCTTTAAAGGAAGTTAATGCATATATACATATTTAATAATAATGATAATAACAACATATGTGATTACCATAGCTCAATGAACATTTTCCGTATAAGTGGACAGTAGAAAACTTTTTCTCTTTAATCTGAGAATAGTAAAATTACATAGTATAATTACATTTTAATACTCTCTGCATTGAGTTTTGTGAAATAAATTTTAAGTATTGTCTAAAAAAAGTCAGAAGTTGAGCAGTTGCTATGGCAAACATATGATCATAAGAACGACACAAAATGGTACTACCCACGTGCTTGGCTCTCTAGTAACGCAAGACGATCTCTCAACTTCATGCACGTGTCTCTAACCTCTGAACTTTTAAATGTGGGAAATAAAAGGATGTGGTGTTAGAAGTAAACCAACTACAGTATCTGAACTACAGAAAGAAATTAAAAGTATAGGCAGAACAATCTCTATGGACCGTGCAAGTGATCGCGGGTTCGATTTCCTGCTGGAGGGTGCGGATTTTTCTATCTCTCCCAGAGCCTAGAAATATTAATGAGAGTGTGACTGTATAAGACACTATAATGACAAACGTATACAAATTAAAACCACTGCCGATAGGTAATATCTGGCAAAGTATTTAAGGTCGCCGATATGAACATTACAGTTAAAGGTAGGATCATATGGAGCAATTAAAAAACCTCTATGGACATTAATACCATAATTATTGACTTGTAAGATTAATAATTTTATAAAGAATTGAAAGAGGGATATAAATAACTTCCTATATTAAAATCAATGCATAATATAAGAAACACAACTGCAATTCTGCCAGTGGATAATTGGTTGATCCAAATAGTGTTGGGCCCAAGTAAATAAAATTAAGAAAAGTAATTGTTCCGGTGAACTCAGAAAGAAAATTATTAGTTCATGCAATACATTCAGAAATTGAATAACTGCATAAAAACACGCATATTACCACTTTTGAAAATTATAAAGAGAAAGAATTCTTAGAAGTTAGCAATTAAAGGAGCAAAAGTTTTCTTTCAGATGCAAACAAGAGTATAAGTTTTGGCGACGTGTAATGCAGGAAATTTGAACTTCAGTGGCGTAGACATGAAGCAGGCGCGACTAAAGTTAATAAAAGAGTGTGTATTTATAAAATGTGTGTCTCTTTCAAGAAAATGTCTAACCCCTGATCTTTATCAGAAGACTTGTAATTAGTGGTTTGGTTATTTTTTTTATTTGCCCCATTCATACCCCGCCTTTGACTCCAATGGTCAAATCGGTGGCCGTTCTCCTTTGGAACATATCGATAGTGTTAACTCGTATTCGTTGGTTTTTAATCATTACATCACGCACACACTCGCACTCTCATTCATACTTCCAGACTCTGGAAAAGATGAGGAATTATCTTGGTCGGGTAAAAATCCCCACTCCCATCGCCGGCAATCGAACTGCGACCCCTAGCACGGCAGGCAGGTGCTCTACCGACTGAGCTACGGAGCCAGCCAGATTGGTTATTGTTTACTTCCTTGGCTGTCACTTATCTTTCACTCATGAAAAAGATATTGATTATAAAATTGCAAAATTTAATAACATGTGTAGGACTATTAGAAGAATACTTTATAACGAATCAAGAAAAGATACACAGATGAAATTATATAAAGTTATGGCAATGCCAAAAGGCGTATAAACTTGGAGTGAAACTTGGATCTTAAAGGAGAAAGGTAGAAGCGGACTACAGGCAGCCGAAATGTGATTCCTCCGAAGTGTAGCGGGAGTCACCCGACTGGTTCGAATCAGAAATGACGAAATAAGAAACAACCTAAAAGTTAGCAGCCTGTTAGATTTTCTTTAATTTTACGTCCTTCAACGTTAAGTCATATCGGACGGTGAATGAAATGGGTGAAATGATGCTCAAATGTGTCCAGGGTCCATGGAGCTTAGAGCTACCCGACATTCGTCTGTAAGGATAAGGGAAACCCCGGATAAAAACCTTATCCAGGTAACTCACCCTGACCGAGATTCGATCTCGGGACCTCTTGAACGTGAGGCAGACATGCTATCATCTACGCTACGAGGCGGGCGGCAGCCTGTTAGTATCGTCCAGCTAGCAAAAAGATGGAGTCAACAAATACAGGAGCCGCAACAGGCCTATAGCTTGAAGAAGAAGAAGAAGAAGAAGAAGAAGAAGAAGAAGAAGAAGAAGAAGAAGAAGAAGAAGAAGAAGAAGAAGAAGAAGAAGAAGAAGAAGAAGAAGAAGAAGAAGAAGAAGAAGAAGAAGAAGAAGAAGAAGAAGAAGAAGAAGAAGAAGAAGAAGAAGAAGAAGAAGAAGAAGAAGAAGAAGAAGAAGAAGAAGAAGAAGAAGAAGAAGAAGAAGAAGAAGAAGAAGAAGAAGGAGAAGGAGAAGGAGAAGGAGAAGGAGAAGGAGAAGGAGAAGGAGAAGGAGAAGGAGAAGGAGAGAAGGAGAAGGAGAAGGAGAAGGAGAAGGAGAAGGAGAAGGAGAAGGAGAAGGAGAAGGAGAAGGAGAAGGAGAAGGAGAAGGAGAAGGAGAAGGAGAAGGAGGAGAAGGAGAAGGAGAAGGAGAAGGAGAAGGAGAAGGAGAAGGAGAAGGAGAAGGAGAAGGAGAAGGAGAAGGAGAAGGAGAAGGAGAAGGAGAAGGAGAAGGAGAAGAAGGAGAAGGAGAAGGAGAAGGAGAAGGAGAAGGAGAAGGAGAAGGAGAAGGAGAAGGAGAAGGAGAAGGAGAAGGAGAAGGAGAAGGAGAAGGAGAAGGAGAAGGAGAAGGAGAAGGAGAAGGAGAAGGAGAAGGAGAAGGAGAAGGAGAAGGAGAAGGAGAAGGAGAAGGAGAAGGAGAAGGAGAAGGAGAAGGAGAAGGAGAAGGAGAAGAAGAAGGAGAAGGAGAAGGAGAAGAAGAAGGAGAAGAAGAAGAAGAAGAAGAAGAAGAAGAAGAAGAAGAAGAAGAAGAAGAAGAAGAAGAAGAAGAAGAAGAAGAATAAGAAGAAGAAGAAGAAGAAGAAGAAGAAGAAGAAGAAGAAGAAGAAGAAGAAGAAGAAGAAGAAGAAGAAGAAGAAGAAGAAGAAGAAGAAGAAGAAGAAGAAGAAGAAGAAGAAGAAGAAGAAGAAGAAGAAGAAGAAGAAGAAGAAGAAGAAGAAGAAGAAGAAGAAGAAGAAGAAGAAGAAGAAGAAGAAGAAGAAAGAAGAAGAAGAAGAAGAAGAAGAAGAAGAAGAAGAAGAAGAAGAAGAAGAAGAAGAAGAAGAAGAAGAAGAAGAAATTGTTGTAATATTTTTACTTTTCTGTTAATATCTTAAAACGACTTCATTCTGATCTTATTTTAATACAGTTGAATTTACCAATTCTGAGATTTGTTACTAGTTTTAATTTTCAATTTTTTTTTCAAGTGCAATGTCACTATACGCTCCCCCCCCCCCCCCCCCCCATGGATATGGATTTTGAAAGCCATCACACGGTGATCTGATTTTTAAAGATTTGACTACTACATAAGGCTTCTATATATTTGAACTTACAGCGAAACGTGTAATCAAGGTATTTCTTCACACAAATATAATCTGGATTTACATCTATGTGATAGAAGAATAGTTTGTAGAAGAGTGGTTAGAGAAAGCCACATGAATTGTAACACATCACATTTTTCGTGTGCGCTCTCAACATGTATCGCCTTTCCTAGTATTAATTGAAGTTAAAGCTACTGTCAACACTATAGGTGTTCCACTCCAATACGTGTGTACCAAAATCAGTCACGTGACGCCACCATCTGTGAGCGAGAGGTAATTCATTCTACGTGCTGACTCTTTTGGAATGTTCAAGGCCTTGGTTAAAAAGTCACGGACTGGCATTAAAATAAATAGCTGTTACCGGATGTTAGCCGTTCGAATAACGGCATTCTGAGCGCTTAATCATCCAAGATTTAAGATATTTGCATAAAACGAACGCTTCCTTTAGTACGCGATTTGTTATTCAGAAACTACTCTTTATGACAGGGATGGGAAGCATCCTGTGCGGGTGGCAGATACCATCTGGCACAGAACAGTTTATGCAGAGTCGTGTTTGCAGACTTCTGGCACAGTGTTACCATATGAATATTTAAATTAATGTCAATTGCTTTGTTTTAAACCAGTGGAATGATCATCACTAGCACTTATTGAATTAGACATTTAGGCATGTTTTTAGGGAAAAGAAAGCAAAGAGCTCCAAGAGAATGGTTTTATGGCTTCTTTGGGTACATTTGAGGTGTTTAGCTTTGTATAACTGGAAAACCGTAAGCGAAGGATGAAAATTAACCTCATAAATCACAAACCTTATGACAAATGTGTTTTTCTTCTTTTTAATATTAAGCCTTCCGAAGTGTTATTTGTTATTATGATTTGTATTTTCCAACAATTTATACGTTTTTGAAGTGTTGTTGCTATTCATTTGTTTCTCGTGGTGTCATGGAATGAGTATGGAATTTCAAAGCCGATTAAGAATTTTATCGCGTAATTCCCCCTCCCTTTTTCCCGGAAAATTTGCTTGAAAACACTGGGGAGGAAATTATGCGAGTGGTGCTTCGAGCAATTCAGAAAGCAAGGGAATTCATGTAGTATTATGTAAAACTTACAGGCATACGGTAATTTGTCAATGAACTGGATACATACCACGGTTTCATTGGGCCTACAATGTATTGTTTCATTGTTTCTTTTCTCTTACTATTCTGTGGTCTCACTTTCGTCACTATCATCACTATTTTCATTTATATCTGGCTCAGATAATACATCACCTTCATTTTCACTATTCCACAACATGTTCTGCCCGCCTCGGTAGCGTGGTGATAGCGAGTCTGCCTCACGTTCAAGAGTTCCCGAGTTCGAATCTCGGTCAGGGTGAGCTACCTGGATAAGGTTTTTCCGGGGTTTTCCCGTATCCTGAAAGACGAATGTCGGGTAACTCTAAGCTCTATGGACCCTGGGCTCATTTGAGCATCATTTCACCCTTCCATTCATCGTCCGTTATGACTTAACGTTGGAGGACGTAAACTTACAAAAAAACATGTCGTCCTAAGAGCCATTAATGGCACAAGAAATTCCAGTTTTTTTAAAACTCTTCCTAACAATATCGACACTAATTTTCTCCCACACACGGATTATCTACTCACACATCTTCGGTATTGATGGCTTCCTTATCTTGCCTCCTGGAGTCAGCTGATGAGATGCCGCCGCCATCAACTTCAAGATATTTTCCTGTTTTAGGCCCACGGAAAGATTTGGAGCTTGTCTTTGCAGCCTTGAGTTTATATTTTTGTCTCCGCCAATGCCGTATTGAATTAGAATCAACGGAGAAATGTCTTCCTGCAGCTTTCATCCCGTTTACATCGGCGTAAGATAATACATTTAATTTAAATTTTGCCGTGTAGTTCGAATATTTCGACATTATGACGACTTGTAATAAACTGACTTAGAAACAAGTCTGCAACTTCACATTTCAATTTTACGATACGTTGTGACAATGGCAATACCAGTAATTTTGTGACAAGTACTGTGTCCATTGTTGTCCGTGACAAGCACCGCTGTGTCGATTGTTGTCCATTATCAAGCCATTTGAAGGCCGCTCTAATAAGAACGAAACGAGGAGAGGGAATTGTGCAATGTTTAATAGGTGATGATGTGATGAAAAATCATAGGTGAGGGAAATATGCGAGGAGGGACTTGTGCGATAAAATACGGTATATACCTAGAGACCCGTTTTAAGGTTGAACTATTGCTTCAGTCTCCTGCATCCCCTTGAACCTATAGCGAAATGTGTAATGCAACTACGTTTATCCCAGTTAAGCTGAAGTAAGAGAAAGCAAGAACATGTGAGACTGCATTGAAAATAAACAGGGACTAGAAAAGGTCATGAGAAAACTACATCAGTTCTTTTTTTAAAATGGTTTTATTTGTAATTCTTTTCTTAACTTGTACCTGTAAAACAACTGATAGTGTTCGAACTCTGGAAGATAAATCTGTGACGAGGAATAAGATACTGTATGCCCACAACAAGAAGGCTAGAGGGGTATGAAGGGCAGAAGTGCTTGAACTGTTTGTCTGCTCCGGTAGCGGATCTATTTTCTAGGAAATGAGTGCATATGAGTCACCCATGCTGCCAGTGCTAATGTTTGTTGCAGCGATAAGTATTATGTATAGGTGAGCTATGTGGCAACATTTGTGTATTTTAAACGAACCTTCCATCCTTGTCATACTCGGTAGGCGAGCATACACGAGGAAACAGAAAAAGTGATTACGTTGCACATTCCTCTAGCTTGCCTTCTTGTCCTGGGCAATCAGTAGATATAACACGTAATGCACAGATGTTTAACAACAAAATAGATTTCAACTGGTTCGCACCAAACCACTAAGTACTGTCGTCCGCCTTAATATAGGGATAATTCGCTAGCCTCTTTTTCACAAGATCCTGGATTCAAAACCGGAGGAGAGCGATCGACTTTTTTTGGGGATGGGGCGTAAAAATCCTTAGTATGGCTTCCCTCCGAAGCAATGTAAAGTCGGTGGTGCATTTTATAGATTTACGGCAGGCAAAACAAACCCAAAGATTATAAAGCGGTTTCTGAGCAAAATTAAGCTGTCTTTCACGCATTATATAGAAAGGAACAATAAAAGCCGTAACAGTTGAACAGCGTCTATAAATAAAATTTAAATTTATTTTAACCACCACGTGCTTACAACTACCGCTCTTCTCCCTCCTTGCAACTCTCTGCGGCACAATCTCACTTATCACCTTAGTTCCTTGTAGATAAGTTTGTAATCTGTCACAAACTAGAACGATCCTATTGTAAACATATGGCGGTGGACAGATATAACGTATTACTGTCGTGCTGCTCGGATTTATCTTTGGTAATAGATACCTCCCAGATAATGCGCTGATTATTCTTGTAAGAGTGAGAGGGGAACTGCTGCGCTTCTGGGATCTGTGATAAACGCCAATGAACGCATCACTTCAGCCAATGGAATTCGCAGGAATCACAAATGACAAATACATGTTCACTCCACCTGAAGCAATCAGTGCTTTATCTGAAAGGTATCTGTTACCAAAGATAAATCCGTGGTAACCGTTCGTCACCAGCACTGTTAAGACGCTGACCTGTGTTAATTACATGTTTACCACACTTACAAAGTTATTTCATAAACGATGATGATATAAATGAACTTTAAATCAGAGATTATTTTTAAAAAAAAAAGCCCATGGGCCAGGGTCAGGTCCGCCACGGGAATCAAACCCGGGCCTCCCGACTGCGCGCTACAGATGAAAATGCCCTATAAATTCGCGAAAAAGAAAGAAAATGACCATAAAATGCATCTAAATGTTTAAAAAAACGACTTTATTATAAAAATGAGGGAAAAATGTATTTTGATGACCTATAAAACCTTATATATCTAACATATTTGTTCCAGAATGCACTTAATTTCCAATAAGCATCGTCTATGGCTACTTAGAAAAAAGATGACTTCATCAAAATCCGGGCCCTACTTATAACAAAGTCGTTCTAGTCTGACACAGCTTGGCTCCTTGTAGATTACAAGCGACTAAAGTCCGCTCTACGTATTGGTGCACAAACAATGACAATATAAATGACATATGTATTTGAAGATTATAAGACATTAATTTTAAGATGTCTAAGATAACTTTAATTTTACTTTCAACCCTGTTTTAGTTTTGACATAACTAACACTATTAAAATGTTAACTAACAGCTAGAAGAGAACTACAGTATTATTTAACGAGTACTCTAATTCTTTGACTGAATTGAAAACAAAAAGTATACATATTCACAAAACCCGTTCTCTTTATTCAGAAATCTCTGAATGTATACACTTGGAGAGAAACATTCTGAGCTATAAGTCCAAAAGAGTAACATTTACCTATAATACATTGTCTGTGCCTTTATGAAGGTATTCCGTTTAAGAAAATCATTTCAGAGAAACCAGCGAAAACCTACCACTTTAAGGGCTTGAAGCACTGAAAATTCTGTTTTCAAAAGCACAATTAAATGTACGTAAAATCAACAACATATAAGAATATACATAATAATGCATGATTTTAACACGCCTTTAAATAATTTGACATTTCAGACATTGTTCCATGATCCGACCGTCCGTCCATGGTGCTGACTGTCTGTATAAAGCCAGAAGGTTTTGGTGCGTGCACACCCGTTATGGGCTTTACGCAAGTAGGGTTTTTTATTTCGGGATATTGAAGGTTAGGTTGTGGGTTCTTAGGAAGAATTTTGATGCGAGAAAACATAAATTATATGTTCCTCGGGCCGTAGGAAAGGATGCAAAACCTTATGCACCCTGGTGTTCTATTTCATAAATTTAAAATTTTGTTGAAGATTTTGATGCCAAACAGCTTAGAAGAATTATGTGGAGCTCAGCTTCAGCTACTGTTAGGATTAGCTCCTGGGTTATCTTGGGTGGCCGCCGGAACAGCCAAAATCGGCGTCCAGTGGGGATTGTTCCATCATAACAGGAAACTATTTTACAGAGTAAAAGTCAGGTATTTCTTTGTATAAGGATGGCCTGGATTTACTTTCGGTGCATCGTGCAAGTTGGTTTTCTTGCAGTTAACCCATTATATCTAGTGAATAACACACTTTTCTAGACAGCAGTGAAAATAATGTATAGAAGGATCACGCTTCTCTGAAGACATTCATCATGCCCACTCACGGAGAAACGTTCAATTTTGTCATTAGAATGGGTTTATTGTCAATGGTCGCTCTAATATACCATTAGGTGCCCGTCGAAATGTTGCACACATTGTAATTGGTGTTATATTATTAGAGGCAATGTAATGACCATGTTTGTAAAGTAAGAGATAGACTCACCAACTTTTCCCTTTTTATTCGCTGTTCATACACCATTTTACCGATTCTTGTTTTTAAGAAGTTTTTGTTGCTTCTTTAAAGTTTTGTCAAAACGCTTTGGGATCATATAGATTTAATTTTAATCTGTCCGAATCGTGTTAATTTACATTATTCTTACACTGTAAACAAATTTCAAATAATTTTATATTTCTTTCCCAGTTTAACATTAAGGTATTCTTTGCTAAATTTTCCGTTCACCGTATCTCTCATACACTTAGTATGTTCGGTGGATTATGCAGAGCTGCCCAATCAGCTACCTTAAGTAGACTTACAGCCATTTTAAAGGTTGTCTTGCTGCAAACTCATTTTATAGTTAACGAATCCTTTTAAGCCAACACTGGCATAGTTGAACATTTAATGTTCTATTGTATAATTTAATTGTATTATTGACTTATGTTAATAACGGCATTTGATGCAGTTCTAAAATACCAATAAATATTAAACTGAATTTACTGGTCGATATCCGAGTTATTACTAAACGCTACTAGTCAATATCAAATACTGGCGTATGAGTGGGATAGTCCAAAAAGGAATCCAAATCAGGAAACAAAACAATGACGCTTAAGTGTTTTCGTTATCTGAACCACAAAGACGCATGCGCTAGGTAGTCATTAATTAATGGTCTTTAGTCTCAAGGTGGGCGGATAAGCTGCTTAAAATGCGAAGCCGCTGCTGAGAAAACATAACCTTTCCAAGTAAAAGCCATCAAAACAGACGAATAACGTCATCTGGAGAACGGCTGCTGAAGTTGGACGTTGACCCCTACTCCCACGTATCCCTCTGCCCTACCTTTTTTCAATTCTGCTAACAAACTTTATTGGTTCTCGTTGACTTTTGTGGAAGGTTAAATTGCTGCTTAATAGTAGTAGATTTTCTGTCTGAAGTACATACATTATTTTACTGAAAATCTTACTCTAGGAAATAAAACTAAACAAACGATCTGTGTTTCCCGCAAACTGAACTATTTTAAAATCTATAGCTACTTATATTCATATTATAAAAAGATATATTTTTATTTACTGTTATTATTGTTTCATGCATGTGACACCTTTGAATTCTAAGGCCATATCGGCGGCTTTGCCTTTGGAACAATTGCTATGACAATGATATCCATGCGTTTTATTGTTGCGTTAAGCTTTCGGTTTGTTACATAGTGTGTAGTGATAGAATCCAAGGTAAACAAACCGTAATCCCTCACTCATAACACTAGAAGAGCGAGGATAGGGTACAATCTGATTAAAGCAAAGTTCCTTCCACGGGTACTTCTGGATTTGAATTTAACATGATTACCATCAGCCCACAGAGGCAACCGAAACAAAATAGGTGTGTGTGTGTGTGTGTGTGTGTGTGTGTGTGTGTGTGTGTGTGTGTGTGTGTGTGTGTGTGTGTGTGTGTGTGTGTGTGTGTGTGTGTGTGTGTGTGTGTGTGTGTGTGTGTGTGTGTGTGTTTTTACGATAATTGTTTTATAATTGAAAAGCATTAATTTAATGAACCTCCCCAGAGATGCAGGATATTAATATGTATTTCCAAAAATGATAAAATTGGTTAGTGACTTAATATTCATGTTAAGTTAGTTTCAGTAGTTTTTCGTTAAACGTCAATACTAAGAGTAGTTTTGGTACTTAATTGTAAACATAGCCAATTTTTAATTACTTCCGACTTCTAAAAATAAATATGAAGGCCAAAAATAAATATGAAGGCCTAAAATCATTTAAAATTTGATATTTGGGATGAGGGAGTCATACCGAGTTCACATCAACGAATATTCCTGATTTTTGTTATCAAGGAATATTTCTGGTATCAGTTTGACAAAATTTTATAGGTACCTCGGGTTTTAGAAAGTAACAAGAATTACAACTACGCTAAAACTTTCATAAACTTACGCTAGCCTTATTTCCAGCCCATACTTTAGCCCGTAACGAACAAACAGTAACTGCCCATTTAGAGGAAAATATAACAGACCAAAGAAAAATATCAGACTCTTGAGAACTACGAACCTCTACCATTAACACGTTATGTACATATGCACTTGCATTACTGAATTTATCTGGTCAAGATATTGTACTTGTAGGATGTCAAAAAGCATACATTATATTACAACTTACAAAATACTGTGTGTTATTACTTTTTTACTGTTTAGAAAAATTGTTCCATACAAAGCAATAATGTTTTTTAAAAATTAGCAATTTATATTTACTTCTTTAAAACTTAATTGCTTAATTACAGAGATGGTTTCTTAATTATACTAGTATGTGATAAAATAAATATGTATATGAGAATTCAATCTTTGCTTAACAATGTGCACAATATGAACATTATTGTTTACTAATATCGCAACTAAGCATGACAACAAATATTAACACCGTCATTCTTTACCCTGTTATTACAAAGAAAACGTATATACTTTCAATGAATTTATACCTAAAAGTATATAATTGTAAATGATAATGTGCAGATGTGCCCAAAAATGAAAACAACAAAAAGAAAAAGTACAACACTAAAATTGCATTGCTCCTGACTAACCACCATTTAAAAACATTCAGTACATACTAACACCATCCTTAATTTTTTCCCTCTTCTGCATCATTCCAGAGGCTAACTTTTGGATAATTTGTTCCATTTTATACACATATAAGCAAAACACCGGCTTTTCTACAGTTTTATTGAGAACTAGGTTGACCCATTGTTATACGACGTGCCTAAAACCTCGTGAAACTATAAAAATTACAGTAATGTTTAATAATAACACTAAATATTTACTAATGTTGGAAATTGTTGGCCGTTCTTCCTAGATAGGGCATCCCTAATATGTGCATAGTAACGCAGATACTGTCTACTTTGCAGCTCCATAAGTGCTGCAAATACTCATTAGTGGCCTGTGCGGCAAACTAAAGAAATCTGAGCGAATCGAAATATTATTCTTCCGTAAAATAAACCGCTGTGTTATGTTTCAGAAGTTGTTTAGTTTACCACAGTTACTCGATTTTCTAATTTATTCCAAGTGCAGCAGTTTAAACTATGGGGTACAAAGATAGGAACATTTCGGAATGAGAGAGATTACGTGATTCTAACGTATTTAAGAATAAATAGAACTAAGACTGTCCTATAATTCTCAAATTTAAGAGTGAAGTATTGAGGAAGAAATTAAATTGTTTTAATAGATGTAATTTATATTTGAAATGTAAGCCTACACTATACGAAATTAAATTTAGTGAAACCAGATGGAGTTAGCAGTTGAGCAGAAAATAGAAAGTTGCTTTGCTTCCGTTTCACTTGCCGACTTCTTAGTTCTGGCAGTTACCGCAGGATGGCAGCAGGAGTAACACAGCTGGCCGCGATGTATAATATATTTATTGTATTTACATCACCCAGTGAACTTTATGTACTTATTAATAAAGGCGGTATTAAAGCAATAGAGTATATTTCAATAAATATTTTATAGCATGCAGTTCTCATATTTATTAATTTATTGTTTTAACTTGTATTTATGATGCTTAAGCAATCTGCTCTTCCATACGGTAACGCTGAGTATTTGGGGATTATTATGTCATCATCATCATCATCATCATCATCATCATCGTTGCTAAGGTTATAGGTTGACTAAATTTACAAAACTGAAATATTACATATGGTAATTACACAGAGTATTTGTAAATAACATTAGTTTTTATGTAAGATTATAAACTATTAAATCTAGATTATCATTCCTTTACATATGCAGTGTGTAGGTCGCAAACCTATGTTTCAAAGCCCGGCTATGGCATTGCAGTTATCAGTATGATTCTACCTTTTCTATTAAATCTCTTTTGCATACGTCAAATACAAATAGAGGAGGTCATCCTGTTCGAAGTCTCCAGTCAAAAGTGAAAGAGATTAATGTATCCAGCCAGGGTCACGATTTCCAATGGTTTTAGGATATATATTTAGTATTTTTCTCACAATATATTTGTTCCTGACCCTCAATTTTAGTTCTGGAACGAATGACGCAGGTAGATATACATCCATACAAAAGTATATGTTTGTGTTTCTCGGTATTTTCGGAAACACTGCGAAAATCATGTCTAAAAAACGGGGAAAAGTTGCATGTAGGAATTACTGTATAATAACATGTTTGTTACAGAGAACGGTGGATATTGGTGTTTAAAAACATAGTAGTTCTTAGTAGTCTATTATTACTTATTGTATTGCAAATTCTTTGATGCTTAAGTAAAATAGATAAATTTGAAACTCAACGAGGCAATTTGGTTCCAAATTTATGAAATGAACAGAATTTAAACTTCTGAATTCTTTTCCAAAGTAATTTCACATTGATTTATTACAAATTCTCGTGTGCTTTTGTAATATATATCATACATGAAACCCAGATAGAAAATTCGGATCCAAAATTTTGAAATGAATTACCTAATTAAAATTAGTATGTACTCGTTTCCAAGAAACTACAACGGAAATGATATATTTTGAAGCATATTATAGGACAATAATAAACTTTTGGTAAAACAAATCAAATTCATTATTTAAGAAATTTAGGATTTCTGTGATACTTTATTGTGTCTACTTGAAGCAAAAAAGTTCATAATAGCAATAAGCTGAGCGAATAACTGAATCTATTAAAGTATAAAATCAGGACTAGCCCACTGCTTTCTGCACACATAAAAGTTTGATTTTAATTATTTTAATATTTTTCTAGCGAGATGGCTCCCAGTAAAGTATGAGGTTCCCATTCGGAAGGTGCTGGGCACGACAGACGAAACTCTATCCACTGGGATCTTGGAGTTTTTGTAATTTTCTCTGGTCGGCAGGCGAATTTTGGGTTGGTTTCTCTTCTATGATGTTTCCTTTTCATCTTTCAGGTGTGCCTTTAGTTTTCATGACGTGCGTATGTCAATGGGGAACAGATGTTATGCATTCTTCTCCGTAATACTAGAGGGCTACTTGGTCGACAACTCCTGCAGTGGGACAGGTCTTCGAACCTTGAATCATTTGAGACTTGCATGCGGACTATAGCCTTTTGAGTTTCCTTCCGTTCACTCTTTCCTCCTGGGAGGTGATAGCAACAATGGACCTATGTACGTCGAAGTGTGAGAGGTGCTCTTTGTAGTACAGTTGATTTTGTGGGCTTCAAATTCCATTCTCTTTTGATGATATCGCAAGAAACAAGTGAAAAGTGACAGAACCTTTAAAAGCAACAAAAAGTATTGTCAGATTGAAAGCAATCACAACAAATGCCTAAACAATTGCTGATATCACAACCATTACTTTAAATAAGTTAGGTGGTTTAAAGCTCTTTAAATCACGCGTTGCACGCTTTTATTTTTTAAACAGTTTTACAAAATTGTACAGAATTCCTTTATAATGAAAAGGCTCTTGCAGGTTATTGGTAGAGGATTCAGGAAATACACATTATTTGTGACGCAAATTTGTTATATATATAGTATTTTAATCATAATTATTTTTGCTATTTTTGAGAATACCAAACCTTTTGAAAGAATACAAAAGATAATTTGTTGGAGGTTACAGAATTCTCTTAAAAATATTTGAAAAATGTTGATTTAAAACACCAATTTTGATATTTATTAAAGCGTAAATAAATGGGGTGATACGAAATAATTTTAACAGGAGAAAAATACTGAAATATATATAAGTTGACATAGGCGTAATCATATAACAGTTGAAGCTAAAATAATTAACTCGAAAATAGTGTAAGAAGATAGATGTGTGACCAAAACAATAAGATTATACAGAAGTTGAGAAATACTTAAAAATATCCAGGAGAAGATGAGTAGAAGTCATTTTACCATTTAGTGTCCCATGTGAACAGCGTGTGGGCAACCAAATTAATATGCGGAGTACAACTTTCTCCAGAGAACAATTCGTCAGCCCGCCTCGGTAACGTGGTGGTAGCATGTCTGCCTCACGTTCAAGAGGTCCCGAGTTTGAATCTCGGTCAGGGTGAGTTACGTGGATAAGATTTTTCCGGCGTTTTCCCTTATCCTGAAAGATGAATGTCGGGTAACTCTAAGCTCTATGGAACCTGGGCTCATTTGAGCATCATTTCACCTATTCCATGCACCGTCCGATATGACAACGTTGGAGGACGTAAATTACAGACAGAGAGAGAGAGAGAGAGAGAGAGAGAGAGAGAGAGAGAGAGAGAGAGAGAGAGAGAGAGAGAGAGAGAGAGAGAGAGAACAATTCGTCAGCAAGATTCAGTATTCCAAAACGTCTTTGGAACAAACAAGCTACATTCCGGACAATAATTGCATAAGGTGGAATGAGGAATTAAATTATCTTTAAATAGATACCGTAAAAAGACCTCAGCAGTTACCTTTTGTGTGCTCAATTGGAAATGCTTACCCACTTTAAAAGGACACGCTTACAATTAATAACAACTGCATACGTGAAATGGATATCCAAACAACATTGCATCAAATAGACTTCAAAATTGGAATTTATATATATGAGCTTCTCATAGGCAAATAGGTATATATGTTTATGGAATATATTAATCTGACAACATCTTAGGTATATTATGCATTAATTATTAAGTTTTTAAAGCTCCCTGATTATTGCCCAGTTTGTAACTTGTGTAGACATATAAATAATAACCAACAATTATCAAGATTTGAGATTACCAAAAATGTTATATTTGAAACAGCCAAAAGGGTAAAGGGACAGAAGAAGACCTTTATTTGGAGGTCAGGACCAGTTACTTGAAGTCGGAACAGGTCAGACGGCTTTACCCTTGAAGAAAATGGAACACCTTCGGTAACTAAATGAAATAACTTTTCCTCTTTAAATATAAGATACTCGTAAAAAGGTTAAATTGAAACAAAGCTTTCTTCCATAGTATTGTATTACCTCCCTTCAAAATATAAGAATTAGTTTATATTATTCAATTCTGAGTAGTCATTATATTCTATATTATATTCATAGTATTCTCCTACATATTCAATTTGGAATTAAAATTTATAAAAATTGTATTTGTAAAATTTAGTGCCATCTAAAAACTTACAGAAGCTATAAAATTCTTCTGCATTATGCAATGGTAAATATTTGCACAAAATTCATTTGGAATAAGCATACATAAAGATATGGATGAGTAGAGCCAGAGTGAAAAATTTAATGTCATAGCCGGGATTTGAACCACGGATCTCCCGCTCTCCGTGCGGTTGCTCTAACCAACTAAGCTACTATGGCCATACATAAAGATAATTTTCATTACGAACATGGCCATTTTAAAATATCATATTAAATGCTTTTACACCAGCTCTTCGTAAAAAATTTATGGATTAAGAACAAAAAATAATACTACATAAAATACATTGAACAGGAACTACAAAAACATTTAACTTCGCAGCTACCACTTAGAAGAAGGTAAATTTAGCATTTTAAGGAGATAACGGCTCTCTAGTGAATATTCATGCATGTTTCATAATTGTATGTGGATTTCTGAGTAACAATTTTGCTGCACTTTTAACGATACTACTAAAGCGGATGAAAGTCTCATTACCCACTTAAGCGCATTTAGCCTAATTTTGTGCAATATTTTACTGTTTTAATGCGTGCTTATAGTAGGTAAGTAAAGGAGGTATTAGATTCCACCCAAATATTAGTTGTCGAGATTTCGTCAGAAACACTTACATGTTTAGAGATCCCGTAAACCCAAAATAACGTTTTTACAAAACGATACGCGCGTATGTGCGTGTCTACCTATATTAATGAACATCATAACCAAAAAAACAAAAAGTATGATAAGTATCAAACTTGGTATTTAAGTTCAGTATCTTCAAATGGTCTGACACAAACATTTTCAAGGAACTCTTCTACCCAAAATATTCTTTACATTGATATTTTTTTCGTTATATTTTATTTTTAAAAAATGATTGATGATTGTGGTTAACTGTTATTCTGATTAAATATTTAAAATGTTTACACAACACATGAAGAGTATATTCAGAATTTTCTGGAGCTAGCTTATAAATGCTCTTCATTCACAACGAAATTTGTATAATGTGTAAACAATACAAAGGACATAAGCGAACTTCATAAAAGTAGACTTATACATAAAAGAAATACAATTTTTTTCAAATAACCTTTTTGTTGGTTAAACCATTTTCAGAGTATTCGTTATTATTGGTTTGAATTTTTAGAAACTTGTGCTGTAGCACTCAGCCGTATCTCGCAACATCAGGAGACCATAGACATTCAAGGCCACCATATACCCACTAGGTCATCTATTCGGTTTCTGCATGCCCCACTCTACCTACTATGGAATGAAGGTACAATGAACTATTTCTACAAAGGTTTATTTCGATTAACATGAAATAGAAGAACTATGCGTTTTGTTAGAAATAGTGTAGAAGCTGAAAATACAAATCAATAGTACTTAGAGAAAGTCACATGAATGTATCACTTAAGACGTCTTTGTCAAGTGAAAGCATTTTCACATAACATCTCTGGCTAACAAAACATATACTGAACAATTTATTCACTCATCTTAATGTGTTTTCACACTCATTGTATATGATGCCTTTCTAATTTCAAAGGTAAAATCCTGAATAATTTGGTCCCGTAAGTTGTAAATTAATTGCCGCTTCACCAGGTTCTTTAATATGTATAATGCGAGAAGCACGAAATAATATTGTCAATGTATCTTCCGTAAATAATAAGACAGCTTTTATTCTTTAAAATAATTATGAATTTTCCGTGATTCTACAGATTCACACGAAGTTCTGTGATCTTCCCTGCTGGATTGGTCACGAACACTACAACAGATGAACGGCCTTTTCACGCAAGATAAACACATCCGAGTAGCGTGAGAAACTCTTGGGTCTATCAACATTTTGCGTCGACAACTACTGTTCTGATAGCTTTAGTACCAAGGCTACAGATTGGCAGAAGCATGCTGAAGGTGTGATAGTAATCATCGCTAACGACTCAAGAATACCATGTGTTTAAATCTGATAAGAATTTCTGCAGTAAGATTTATTGATGCTGTATCATTGAAGACTTCAACGAAGAATAAAACTTAACTGTGAGAGGGTTTAAACGAACGTGCTCTTCTTACAAAATGTAACGTTCAGAAAAATCTGTTGTGCTGTATTCACATTATTTTCTCTTATTATTCTACAAAGTCTCGTAGTTTTTATAAAAGCTAGCTCTTCTATCTGTTTATGTTCATCGAGATAAACTTTCGTGAAGCATTTAGACATTTTCTATTAGCTACAAGGACAAAGAAGGTAAAGTGATTATCAGAATTTTCAAAAGCGGACGTTATGTGATCCCATTGAAATTCCATCAGTCTTCGCATGACATTACTAAAAAGGTGGATCATGCAATTTGACCTTGAAGTTTGTGAAATTTGACCTTGAAAAAGTCACGTACAAGGTTAGAGGCGGATTGCTGCGCGCACCCTCTCCTGCCCCCTTCCCACTCATCCCCATGCACACTCTCCATCCCCCGCCGCACTCCTCGCACCCCATTCATCGCTCGCAACCCCACGTACCCTTTGGACTTCCTACATCCACCGACGCTTTCCTACGTAAAGTGTGTTTAGCCAACGTATGTGCAGTTCCCAGTCAAAGGGACCTCGAAGGTCCTGACCTCCCCGCCCACTACTGACCGTCATAAATCTATCTCCACACTTCAGAAATGGAACACTGGCGTTGGGGACCAATAGCAGCCCAGATTTTCTGAAAATGACAGTTGCATGTCTACTCCGCGTGGAGTCTCAGTTGCCAGATTTCCAACTTCCAGTTCTGTTTCACTAGGTGCAGACATTCGATGATGTTAAAATGTTGCAACGTTGTAGAGGGGACCGTCAGGAGGAGGGTCCATGTTGTAAAACGATTATGAGGGTTTGTCAAAGAAAGCGGCCGCCGTGCACTTGCGTTGGGTAGACAGACTTTACCGCCATCCACCCCGCGCAACCCCACGCACCGCCTGGACTGCATTCTCCGGAGACTGCTATTCTTACTTTTAATCCTTTACATATAGAAATCATCCGCACCGGAGCAGCTAGTTAATTAATAAAAGAAAACTGTTTCAAAGAAGCAACTTACTCCAAACACTGAAGGGAACGGGAAAGAAACCGCCGAACAGCTGTGGCTTACGGACAGTAAATTAACGAGTATTGTTACTTACGACTTTTTTTGTTGTTAAACAACTGCATGGCGATTACGTTTGTACCATTTGTTGAGGGGAATTAATCTGTTTTCATTTGTTTTCAAGCCGAAACACTTGCCGTAAAATCAAGTCTTACCTGCAAAGGAAAAGTTACTTATCCCTTTGCTGTAAAAGGGTATCCTAGTATTAAAACATTCTTTTTAATAACTATTTATTAGATCGGTCAGCAATAATACACGCTTTGCAGATCTGGGAGAACGGATACAAAATAATCAGAGTAATAACATTGCAGAGGTAGGACAGTGCGCCTCCTCTGAATGAATACAAATATGTTACTGCACCAATACAATTGTGATACTGAACTAATAAAATGGTATACATACTTCAATAGTGAAAATTTATACAGCAGAAAAGAAGAATATAAAAGCAAATGTGGAACAGTAGATCATTCAGAAGTGGAAGTGTCATCTCTGTAAAGCAGCTCCTGTGGAAGTCGTCGCTTCAGTTGCGTTGGCCGGAGACTTTGGACGCCTAAGTTATACGTATCAGCTCCTGGAACGTGGCGTAGATTGTAGAAGAAGCGTCAAGCAATCTGTCGGATGAAATGGTGGACAGGAAGAAGTCCCAGTAATGCAGCTGCTGATTGCGGCAAACCAAGGAGCATTGGTGGCGATTCGAGGAATCGTCTCTGGATGACCTATAAACACCTCAGATGACAAGTACCGGCAGCACCCCAGACCTGGCAGGCATAAGTAATAAGAGGTCGAACCAGAGATTTGTACAGGAGCAGTGAAGATTCTAAACCAAGTAAAGTGTGTTTGTGAAATAAAGGAAAGAGTTGTGAAAGACGAGCGGATGCCAGGGTAATGGTGCGGTCAATATGAGCCTTCCACGTAAGCCGTGTGTCCAGTAACACTCCAAGGTACTTGACTGGTGTAGGTGAACGGAGCACGGTACATGATCGGTCAGAAGGTGTATAGGTGCAGGTGGATTATAGCGGCGTAAAGTAAAAATATTGGCTTCAGTTTTATGGGTATTAGGGAGATGCACCAAGTTCGAAACCATTGAGTGAGGCGATCAAGAGTGAGCTGGAAGGTTTGTATAGCAGAATCTAGATTGGAGTGATTGTAAAGTATCACTGTGCCATCAGCATACAGAGCAATTGAGGCTGGAGCCATGTCTGTAATATCGGAGGGGTAAATACTAAACAGCGTTGGTGCCAGTATTGAACCTTGTGGAACGCCTGCTGAATAGAACGCTTAGTTGAAAGAGTACCCCCAATGCGCACCGCAAATGTGCGATTGGTCAGAAAACTGGTAATAATGTGGATTAAGTAGTCCGGGAGAACCAGTGCGATAGATTTTAAGTAGCAAGCCAGAACGCCATACCTTATCAAATGCCTGTGCTACATCAAGGAAAATAGCCAGGGTATGTTGACGATGTTCGAGGCCAGTGACAATGTGTTGAGTTAACCTCAATATTTGATGAGCAGTAGAGTGTTTCGGGCGAAATCCGAATTGAAAAGAAGGAATAATGTGATTATCGGTGAGGTACTGCACGAGACGGCGATGGATGACCTTCTCAACAGTGTGATGACCTTCTTAGACAGTGTGGGGAGAAGACTGATAGGAAGATAGCTTCTTGTCAGATGTTTAGGCTTATGAGGTTTGTGGAACTCGATGATATGAGCAAATTTCCACGTGGAAGGGATGTAGCCGGTTTGGAGACAGAAATTCAGAGCAGAAGATAAGTAGGCAAGCGCTTTCCCTGTAAGGTTCTTCAAAACTGTGTTGGGCAGGAGATCGTGCCCAGGCGATTTCTTTGTTAGGAAGACGGCGAATCAAATGGAATAATTCCCGAGGACTAGTGAAAGAAATTCCGTGTGGAACTGTAGCTTGTTGGCGTTGGGCACAGAGTTCATTTTCTACAGCTGCAAAGCAGGGTGATATGATGGGAAGAGCAAACGTTTGTTCGTAATGTGCAGTATGTCACACTTAGCTGTGACATCCGTAACAAGATAGGTCCCATTGGAGAGTGCAGGAATCACTGTTGGTTCGCGAAAAATCCGTCTGGTGGCATCCCACAGGGTGTGGTCATGTGGAGAAATAGTCGCCAGATGATGCTGATAGGTTTGTAGGCGATGACGTTCCAGCGGAACTTTGACAAGGCGTATCAAATTGTTTACTATCCTACGTAACCAGGGTTGGCGTTCCCGTTGCCATCGTCGATGAATAGCATTTTCTACTATATAAGACGGAAAATAGATATTGGCAAAGAACGTGGAGAGTTGCGCCATGTAGATCGTGACGTAGAAAGCCGTACACAGTGGCACACTGTACTGGTGAAGTGCTCTATTGCAGCATCAATGTCCTTAGTAGTCGCCAGAGAATAAGAAGTTAAGGAAGCATCTTGCCGAGATTGAAAAGCTTCCCAGTTCACAGTACCATTGATGAGTCTAGGAACTGGAGACAACGAGGCAGGCAGAGTTGAAAAGTAGTCACAAAAGGATAATGGTCAGAATCAAACTAGGTTAAAGCAGACACGTATGTTGGAAGAGAAAGATTCCTATGAAGACCAATATCAAGTATGTCAGGAGTTTGCAGAGGATTATTAGGGTAATAAGTAGTGTAATAAGCAATATGGCACTGTGACTAAGAGTGCGTTTTATCATAATGGCAACACCTCCGGAAGCTGTTTCACCTACACGGTCTTGGCGATAGAGTTTATAGCCATGAGCTGAGAAGGTCTCGTTTGGAAGAAAGTGCGTTTCGGTGACGCAAGAAATATCTATGTTATGCATGGTAAGAAAAGCGACGAGAGATGCGCGTTTTACACGGAGACCGTTGGCATTCCAGTTAAGGAGGGTTAACTTTTTCAGACTGATCAGATTACGCGTTGGCATTGGGAAATGAGGAAAGAAGAATAGAACTAAGTAGCTGCGTTAGTTGTGGTAGTATGGGTTGAGCAGAGTGCGAAGACAGGAGAATAATTGTAAGACCAAATTAGAGAGAGAATTCAGAGATGGCGTCGAAGCAGAATCCATGGGCTCAGCAGCAGAGGGACATTCGGGGGAGAAGGAGAAGACGCTACCTGAGAATAGGTCCGCTGCTGCGCACCAGGAGTGGCTGTTTGGTGAAAGAATGGTGTATGCTGATGCTGAGGTTGCTGCTGTGGATGTCGCTCTGCTGTGGGCACTGTATGTGACGACGAAGGTGTAGGTGCTGGTGAGAAGCTCGTTTGTTGAGGTTGTCGAGAGAGGCACTCCTTCAGCGCCACATAGTGAGGGCAACCGCGATAATTAGCCGGATGTTCTTGTTCACAGTTAACACATTTGGCTGGTGTGAAGGGAGGTTTCGTGCATTTAGAATAATGATGCGCGACCAAACATCTCACACATCGAGGTCCCAGCTTGCAGTAGTTTTTGGTGTGTCCAAAGTTTTGGCAGCGTGTACACTGTGGCATATCAGTAATACGGCGGCGATGTTCGACCTTGACGACACTATATAACAGTCGAGTAAGATTTAGAATGTTTTTACCTTCATCGTTATTTGCTAATTCGACAGCACACAAAGGTATGCCCGCCTCGGTAGCGTGGTGGTAGCATGTCTGCCTCACGTTCAAGAGGTACCGAGTTCGAATCTCGGTCAGGGTGAGTTACCTGGATAAGGTTTTTCCGGGGTTTTCCCTTATACTAAAAGACGAATGTCGGGTAACTAAGCTCTATGGACCCCGGGCTCATTTGAGCATTTCACCCATTCCATTCATCGTCCGATGTAACTTAACGTTGGAGGACGTAAATTAAAAAAAACACAAAGGTATGGGCTCTCTGTTTCTGCCAAGTAATCGTGTGACCCGTTGAACAGGATATTGCAGTGCACAAAGCTCATCATACACTTCTTGATCGGTGAGAGAGCAAGGAAGTTTGCGGATGACTACAGAAAATAGTTTATCAGCCGGATTTCGGTAGGTATAACATTCTTGATTAATGGAGATGAAGTACGATGTAAGACAGCGGAAATCAGAAGAATAGTGGCATAAATATTAAGAATAGAGCCCCTGAGCTCAGTGCAAAATCGGATTGTACAAACTTTCTGACATCTTGCAATACTAGCTGATAATTGTGAACGTTACGTAGGCGTAACGTTGAGTCTGAAGTATCAGGATCAGGGTTATCGCCTAAGGGCTGGAAACGGTTAGATGTTGGGATTGTATACGCATAACTTGGCATGTTAGGCGACGACAAAGGTGGAGCAGTACAGAGCCGTTTGGTATGACCGGCTGACTGAGCGGTTGAATGGCGCACATTGGATGCCCCATTAGAGTGATCCATTGGGACACAGTATGTCATGTTGTCATCATCATGTGAAACAGGAGAACCAGAATTGTTCGTTAATACTTGTGGAGAAGCGAACGTAGATTGTTGTGGAGAGAGTATAGAATGACCCTGATGACCAGTAGGCATCGTTGAATTACAATTAACTTGTGAAGTAGAATCATTTTGATACACAGTAAGCACTGCTGATCGAACAAGTTGGCCGGTAGCCTCCGACTGTTAAGCCATTGTAGAATAAGTGTTACGTAGTGATAAATAATCCACTACACACACGAAGCACAATCACTATATATGTATGTTAACACTAAATGCGATGAAATGAAATAACACGAACGTAGCACATTCTTGATTGCAATTACGTGCTACGGACAAGTTGAGCGAGAGATCCTGCAGAGGACACTATTTTGGAGATGTGTATTTCATAAAGAACAGTATTTATAATGGTTTCTAAATATTTGTAAACGTTCTTAAAACCTTTAGAAATCTCTAAAGCTCTTGTCATTGAACAGAACGCCGTAAATAACTAAACCTTTGTAATCCCCGAGCATTTCGTTGAGATTTCACTAGTTACATAACTTACCATATACACTGCCCCTCGCCACTGGTACTGCTGTAGGCTATAAGCCATATGCATAAGGATGCACTGGGAAACATAACTGTAGCCATTTACTCCTAGAGGCAAAAGTAGCAAACATAGTGTTTAAGGAGTCAGCCTACACTACAAAACTTCACGAAAAGGTCACGCCATGCTGTATAATCCAGCAGGTCAGATAAAACCTGCACTTAAAACGGTACTAGCATGGAGAGATCAGCACAGACAGCAAATCCAAATAAACCTCTTCATTGGTGTACATAAGAACTACTAAAAAATGGCGAACACAGATTTTTGAGCTATTGCACAATTGAGCCAAACAGTTGATATTTTATGCATGCTTGTGATTCTAAGAAGTGAAATAAATTATATTAATTGATAAAGTGTTTCTAATAATTAAGCTTTACTACCAATTCTAAAGACCAACAGCTGAGCTCAATAATAAAAGTGGAATAGCAGTTCCTTGATCAGGTTTGAAGTAAAAGTTAAAAGGATCCATGGCATTGATTTAAACGTTTATCATCATGAACCTCAAAAAGTTAGCGGCGAGAAAGGTAAAAAGGTTTACCTACGTGACAAAGAAGCTTGTATTTCACGTACAAGTATTAAATTTTTGTCAATAAAACCAAATTCTGAGTCATATTTTGTTAATGGACGTATGCATCCGGCTATCGTGCCTATAGACCAAACAACACTGTGTAGTTCAAGCAAATACTTGGGTTATGAAGGAGTAATGGCGAATTATACTATCCGAAATCAATATTAACATTGCAGTTAATTAGAATTGTGAATTTCGACATTAATTTGTCTTGCAAAGCAAAACTTAAATAACCAGCAGTACATTCAGATAATTTCAGTCATATCCTATGCTTCTAAGCTTAACATGTCCAAAAATTCAGTTTGAAAACGTATACTTTGCTTTTTACATAGATTAATGTGCTCGGATATTTTGGTTTATAATTTTCATAATTATTTTTTAAAGGAATTTAAATAACTGGGAACAATCAACTTTAATCAAAATGTGCTGGGTAATCAAAGTGAGTGAAACAATAAAACATTATAGGTGGTATTAATTGTAGACGATATCCATAATCAAAACTCAAAGAAAAATTAGAAATTATAATTTTTATCTACGTTAGTGTGTCCCTTACGCGCGTCTCTTTGGCCTACTTCATCCCTTCCTCCCGAGGGCTTTAGTAGCAAATAGATCTGTGTGAAGGTCGCAATGCTCGTGATGATCTCTTGTCTACCATTTATAGCATTTATGCGAGGTATTTTGTATTAAATAGGCGAGTGACCTTCAATATCCTTAAGTCTGTGACTTCTAAACCAAGAACATGGACCAAGAAACACATTGCAACTAATTCAATCAAATCAGAAATAACAGTTTTATGTCATATAGAGAATAATTTGTGTATCAAACATAGACTTACTCATAATATGTAATGTTCCGAAATATCCTTCAGGATCGACAGTACAATGCCTGTGGTGTAATTGCTCATCACTGGAGAACTATTTTGAAGTACCATGACATCTGTGCTAATTAATTCACGTATGTTGATGCAATTCAGTGCTCTTTCGATTGTTGTCCATTGAAAAGCATCTTTGGCAATCATCCAAACTTTTCATGCCTCCTATCGTACCATTTACCTCTTCGAGGTATCGAGGTTCGCTAAAATTATTAGCTTAATCCGAGTGCTTTTGGAATTAGGACATAAGAATATGTATCTGCTACACATCTGCTCGTAAAAAATACCTACAATACTAACATGATTATTATCAACAATGAAAATTTATGTTCCTTAATTTTGTTACAGTCAGTGCAATACTAACAAGATATACTGTGCTTAGAGTTAATACTTTCGGATCACTTTTAGGATGATTGCAAGATCACATGTTTACTCGTAAATAATTGATATCTTTCAAAATTAATTTAATATTCACCTGTTGACTTAGTTTGGTTTACTTTCGCACGGCACCATCGTGAAATATGATATTGCCTAACGAGTTAATCAAAGTACTACATCGATATGGACCATTGCACATTGTGACACCGCTAGAAAGTGTAGCCATTGCTATTGTCCACTTTCAAATTTGATCCTGATGATAGTCGGGCTGGAAACATTAAAAGCGGGACAGAGGCCAAACTTTCATTCTCGGACGTCTTGCAGCCATGAATTCATTATTTTTATAGTGGATAATAAAGCACTGTAATAACGTTCATCCTATGGACATCGTGTGCTTGGCCAGTTGTAGTATGCACTTTAAAGAACATCTGTGAAGTTCTTAATACACTCTGAAATATTTATAAATGTTTTTCTTGTCAGTACTGAATTCGTCTTCAAATTTAATTTTGAAATGTTAAGCGGCAGTATTACTACTGTTCCAAACATTACAGTAAGGGAAGAGAAGAGCCTCTTGAAACCTTAAATCTACGGCTGAACAACGATTTACGACTGCACTTCTATCCAAAACTATCCTTTACATGGAACATTTTTCGTTCTTTCTTATTTTCTCGAAAATAACCCTGCTCACTTTGATTAAATTACTATATCTTTATAATATTTACAGTTAGAATACGTGTATCTTGAATTTTCTGTGATCGGTCTATGAAGTCGTCTTCATTCGTAATGAATGTTGTGTAATCGGCAAACTATAAGAGATAGACAATATCGTCTTCTTCTTCATCATCATCACTTTCTTCTTTATACTATCCCCAGTATACCACTTATCGTGGTGTTATGACATTCTTGCTCCTCTATCCCTTAAGGTCGGGTCTGAGGAACAGAACCTTTGGATCTCATAGAGAACCAGAATGGGTGATCAGCCCAATGCTGCTGTGAAGGTGAGAGAAGTGAATGATGGTATGAGGGCGAAATGAATAATAGGAGAGGTGATGGAGCAATTGGTGAAATGATGGTGGGGGACCAGGAGATCCGGGAGAAAACCCATCACAATTCTCACTGTGCGGTCGCCTAGGATCGAACACGAGCTGCCCTAGGAACAGTCGAGCGGTCTAGCCACTCGACCACAGTGCGGCCTAGACAAAATCTTACTGCACAAAAATGCAGAGCGTTATTTCAAGCAATCTTATTTGCAAAGAATATGAGCTTCAAAACTAACATACAGATTGCGACTTTTTCAAGTATTTGTGTATTACTTCAGTCTCTGTTTCTCCCCTGAAGCTGTAATGAAATATATAATTGAACTATTTCTGTACAGATTTATATGAAGTAGATGGAAATGGAGCTTTAGAAAATTAGCTTGAAGAAGCTATACAAAAATAAAGTGCGGCGACTAGAGAAAGTCATATAAATTAAATTTTCTTTTGTTTCTATTTTATTTCTTTCATTCTTTTCTTTTTTTAAATTACGCTGGCTATGTAGTATGGTCACACACCTTCTATTTAGCTCATTTTAATGCCATTTTATATGGTAGTATTCATAATACTGTAAACAATCAGCTTTTTTGACCAGCACTTACTAGTAGCCTCGACGAAACTTTTACCTTATTGGTTTGTCTGTGCACACATGGAATTTTTTAATTCTGGTAATATAAGGTGAGTTATAGGCCAGAGGAGGACAGGCAGTGCTGATGTGACGTCAGTTCACGGCGCTGTTCAGCACGTGACTTCACCTTACCCCACGTTCGCACTGTACTACAGAGGAAGAGGAAGTAGTTTGAGCCGTGTGTGTTAAGAAACCAGTTGTATTATTGGCATCAGTTACATATTATGTTTCCTATCTTTAATACAATGCGCATCAAGTAGTATGTATCGCGCCCTGCGGCAGCAGTACAGAGCCTGATGTCGTCACACGCTGAACTCTTGTTCAGTGCGAGCATGTAGTGTGAGCTGACGTTACAACGGTACAGCTTGTTCTCCCCTGATATAGGCAATACATCTTTACTCTGAGAACGAAACTATTTTTAAACAACATGTAGTAAATCAATTTAACTGATTTGAATTATTTCTTCTTCTTTTGCTTTATAAAATCATATTTGACATCCTCGTTGCACAGAGCATTTGGTTAATTGGGGAAAATGCAGGAAATAAGCCGTTTGGAAACAGCCGATAAAGATAATATAAATTTGCTCATTTAATTTTTTTATAAAAATAATTACAACTTTCGGTAACTACTTCTAGAATATATGAAAAATTTTAAAAGAATATTGTTATCATTTTAGCTTCTAAAGTTGCGAAATATTAAGTATTTAGAGTCGTTTTAACACAAGTTATAAGTAGCGAGTTAAAATCAATGCGAAACGAAGTGTACATACTTGAAATTTTTCATTATGAACCGAGGTAATCCTTGAGAAAAGCCCGAAGAGGTTTTTACATTTAAGCTACCAGGCACTAATTCCTAGCTATAAAAAGTTTGTAGGATGTTTTCAATGGAAACTTGAAAGCACGTGTACAACTCCTGGTACCCGAAGAATTTCTTCACATTCTATACAATTGGCATTATTTTAAAAAAGGATGACATTACGAAAACTCTGCATATACTTTTTTGATGTCATGCCACAATTTTCTAGGAAGGTACTGAGATTCTGTGGTTTTACGGTCCTATTATCAGAGGTAGCGTCAAAAGAGGTTACGAAAACAAATTATATCTCACGTCCAACCTTTGTACAACAGTAAAACGTGGCTCCAACGAATATGTCCATATCTCAGCAAACTGAAATTATCATATACACACTTTTTTTTCAGAAGTAGATAATGCGAGTTATTCACATGACTTCCTCTATTCCTCCTATTAACTACTATTACAACATATTTTACACTTTCATTAAATATTTAATTAAACATTTTTCTGTAGATATAAGGTTACAGTGGCAAAAACATTCAAACATTCAAAAAGTGAATGTCTATGAGATGGCATTGAAATTATATTCTTTGTGCATGTCCACGGGAAAAGACGATATCACTTGAAAAAGGGTATAAGCGATTGAAAATTAAAATCTGTAATAAAGAAAATCCCGAAAGTGGTTAACACCACAAAAGCTTCACTTGATATAAAATATGCACTTCAACCAGTTCCATATCTTCTTTATAGTAAGATCTTATGTTTCTCTTACGGGTTACAACTTATACTAAAGACATTCAAAATAAAGACAGTTTTGCAAGATATTCCTATTTAAGATATAAAGTTTATTTGTCATGCAAATATCTCAAGCATATGTTTTAATATAATCGTTAAGAGCCATTTTTTGAGAAAATAAAAATTAATGAGCAATTTTCTCTGTATAACGTAGTTTGGATTTGGGGATTTTTTTGAGGTTGCTCTAGTTGAAACGTTTAGTATTTAACCAAATTTGAGTTATGATGTACACACTCGAACAAACACACACCTGATCGTGTAACGAGAATGGAATGTCAAAGCCATCACAAAGCGACCAACTATTAACGAGTTTAGCTATTACTTAAGTCGCAAAATTTGCTTAAAAACGAACCACTATTTCCAACGGTATATTAATCCTGAACAACATATCCTCGGCTTACTATACCGCTACTCTAACCTAGGTTATGCTGTGTTATAGCAACATTATGGCACAACATTAAATTTCTCAGCTGACTCACTCCTTGGTTCAAAATCCCGTCTATGACATTGCATTTTTCAGTTTGCTTCTCTGTACTTTTTCAACCTTAGGCTATACACGACTGTTAATGAGCATCCACTTTACGTCAGTTTAAACCATTTTAGAGTGACATATATGTGTTGTTGACAATTTAACGTCAGTTTTTCCAACTTTAACAGCGGTTTCTCTTTGCCTTATGCATTAAAAGTAAACACATTATTAGGGATGAAGGATACACAACGAAGGGGATTACCACAACCTACATAAATATATTGTGGCCAACAACCCCAAGCGAAAAGCATAGAGTGACATAGCAGATTATAGGCCGCAGTCTGATAGCTTAGGCTGCACAGACGCAAGAAAGTTCCTTACAGTTTCAAGCTCGAAGACCTGTCCTACTCCTGGACTCAATCAATCAATGAATCAATTCGCGTGAGGGTACCTACGTCGGACTTTAAAAACCCTCTCTCCTTACCCAGGAGCTATCAGAGCTGTCCCCAAAGAGATGCGATGCCGCACTCCGGGGCTGTTTCCAGTAGGACAAGACCAAGAGACTAACTAGCATCCCTCCCGCAGGGTGGAAGTGGATACCACTTACGCGCGCCAACCCATCCGGGAAAACTACCGACTACCGCGGTCGGGCCACCAGTGAACTAGGACACCGACTACTAGCTCTGCAAGTTAGCACCCGGGAACTTAAAGGTGGCCGTCAACCCCGCCTGACGACAGAGTGGCACAGACGTCCCCGATCTCCCACGAGTATCGAGAACCAGTGCCACACCGAAGCCTACCCAAACGAGCAACTCCCTAATGGGAGGGGCTCGGATGCTCGACTGGGTGTACTCCTACTCCTGGACTATCCAGAGTGAAATAAACGACTCGTAGACCAAGCAGCCCTTTAGTTTCCACAGGGAATACTCTTACTTATGAGCAAATATCCGCGCCATCTGTCCTGTACCACTATATGCCACGAAACCTAGAAGTACGCCCGAAATATGAGGAAAAAGAGGAATGAAAGCGAAATTATGGAAAAGCAAATCGTGGCAGATAGGACAGCGTCCTAGCATTCGCTACCTACCTCTGTAGTGTATAGATAGCGTGTCTGTCTCAGATTCAAGAGGCCCTGAGCTCAAATCACGGTCACGCTGAGCTACCGGAGAGTTTTCAGGGGTTTTCCTTTATTCTGAAAGATAAATGTCACATAACTATGCTCTAATGAGCTCTGGGCTCATTTGAACAACATCTCACCCATTTCATTCATCATCCTATATGACCTGCGCTGGAGGACGTTAAACAATAATGATGATGGTGATTATGATGATGATGATGATGATGATGATGATGATGATGATGATGATGATGATGATGATGATGATGATGATGATGATGATGATGATGATGATGATAGAAATATGATAATGATAACTCATTTGCCTACCGACCAGAGAAATCTAGGTCAGATGCGCGTACCTTCAACCGGAACTTCCCGAATGCAAGACTCAAAGACTCACATGTTATTGGGAACCATCTTGCGGTTATAAATATTATTACTTTAATAATATTTGTTTCGCTTTATTCTTAATGGATTTTTAAGGCCCTCTCTTCTGCACATGACACACGAGGAGTGAACAGTGAGTGAGAAGGTACCGTTCAAGGGAGGACAGTCCTGGTGGGATTGCCACGTCTATCGGTATTGTTGCATTAAAGCGTTTTACAGCTAATACTAATTAGACTTAAAATTGTTTATCTAGCCAATTCTAAAGAAATCAGTTTCTGTGTGGCAGTGAAAGCTTGCTTAGTAAATAGTTTATTTGACTCAATGTGTAAAGAAGTTACCTTTCTTAAATATGGAACGAAAGTTACTTGCCAAGTGAATTAACTAAACAAACCTGACTTATCATCAAAATTCTATATTGATAAATTGTGACTTAACAGCTACTTGCGGAGTGGTGTAAAACTGTGTACAATAACATTGTTCGTATTAAATCTTTCAGCTGTATGAAAGAAGAGCTCTCTTGTAAGTGTACCGACTCAAGCAAAAACCCAGCATGAGCCATTCATGAAAATGAAGGTAATAAGACTCAGTATAGTGTACATTTGCTCTTGAACTTCTAGAAGGCCAGCAGAGAGTGAATGGAGGCACTTAAGGACATGCTTCTGCTATGCATGCTAAGTGAGTAACTAAGGCAAAGAAACAGTGATGAACTAACCTGGGTGCTACATATCCGCAGTACACTTCTATTACCTAACTCTTACTTAGCAGAATATCACATGTGCGCCAACAATCTGTGTCAAAGACTGATGAATGTTCTGTCATCAAACCCATTTGGAGAGCATTTGCAAAGTCGGAAATTCATTATAAGTGCTCGCTCATTTCCCTTCGATCTAGCACACAACCTATATCAAATTTCTACCAATTATAAATTAACGTGGTGGTTTTTGTTGTTGTAATTTACGTCATCTAACGTTAAACCACATCGGACGATGAATAAAGTGGGTGAAATGATGCTCTAATGAGCCCAGGGTTCATAGAGCTTAGAGTTACCGGACACTGGTCTTTCAGGATAATGGAAAATCCCGGTAAAAACCGTATCCAGGTAATTCGCCCTAATCGAGATTCGAACTCGGGACCTCTTGAGCATGAGGCAGACACACTAACCATCTACGCTACCGAGGTGGGCGACGGTCTTTCGCTTAAATAAAGCATCGTATAATAATTCTTGACAAAATTTAAAACCTTAACTAACGTTGGTGCTTTGTTATTAAAGAAACACTTGTACACATTCCTAAGAATAGTAATTTGGTGTTTTTGGGTTTTTCTAATGCTGTTTCTAGTGCTCCCGTTTCCTCCCGTTCTTGACCCATATAAACGTTCCGCTGGGAAACGTCGGTATTATCTGCAGTTAATCGACTCATAGATGAGATGAGATTAGGTTTCAGAGAGTACCCTAACATCTCGACCCTAATGGATCTTTTGTGCATATACCTTCAGGAGGAACGGATGAGTTGAAGGAGCGCAGACGACAGAGACACATAAAGTACCCGAACGGCTGAACAACAGGTCGGGGGACGCTCGACGGCGATCTCCCAAGACATTGCAGTGTGGCTCATAGGCTCCCCTCCATCGGGACGGGAGAAGTTTGTCTCTACTCAAACGGCTGCCATCTGACGGACCAAGAAATAATTCCAACTCGCAAGCCTCTGTGCCTTCTGTCCTCCATCGAATGACAAAGAGCCTCAGAGTCAACCTGTAACATGAAAGAGTGAGATGAAATGTGGGAGAGAGGAGAGCCATGGTGGAAGAGACCACTGCAACATGCACCTTGCCGACCAGGAAAAACAATGGAAAAAGCTTTGGTCAGAATGGGCGGCCACCAGGATTCGAACCTGGGATTTCCCAAATGCAAGCCTCACGCGGAACCATCTCGCTTGGTTTTTCAATAACGTTAGTTGCAACAACACTTGCTTTCTCAGTTGTTTAAAAAATTCAGTGCAACCTGTTTCTCGTAGCTTTTGAGTGCTTACCTTTAGACTGCTTTACTGTTTCAGCTTTATTGTCACTAAACATGTTAACAGCACTTGTAGAAGCTGTCATGTTTATCACCTTAATGACTGCTCATATTTATCATGTAAATGTAGAAGAGAGGTGAACATTACACAAACTAAACGGAAGCTGCAGCGTTCTTTATTTACTATTTTGTATTAAACAAAGATTACAAACTATGATTAACATACAGTAGAAAACCTACCGATAATATAATCGCGCACGTTTAAAGTACTACTGGTATATTATAGTGTGCTTTGATTTTCCGATTTCACGGATTGCCTATGTAATTAATGACATAGTTACATTAAGTTGGGGTCTAAGAGCGCACGTGCAGTTGGAGTTATGCCCAGATGTAATCATCAAGTCTTCTTTATGGACGAATTAGTTATTAATTAATAACACAGAACAAAAAAAACCGTACACGCACATTCACACACCAGCCTCTGGACATACCAAGAAACCTTATTGTTCTACTGAAAATTTGTCGAGCCTAACGTGGAATAGAACCCTGGACGCTTAACGCAGCAGGTGGGCGCTCTACCGATTGAACTATGGTGGGACCAGAGTTGATGATGATGATGATGATGATGATGATGATGATGATGATGATGATGATGATATCATCATACAAAGAAAACAACGCACTTAAAAATACGTTCAATATTTCAAGTTGATTTTGAAGAAATTTCTATTAGTTAAGACCTCTTTGAAGCTTTACCGGGATATCTGAATTAAACACGTGGACTTAATGCGCGTACGGGTATATCAACACAGTAGCTCAAGCTCAAGCTGTAGGAACGGTTAGTGGATGTTCCAAGGTTCGGGATCCAGTTGTGGCACTGAATTCCTCAAATGTGTTTCACCTTTCCGGTAACTTTGTTTACCCTTTCTCCATTGTGGAGGGGAGACTCTTACCCTTTCAGAGCGTTGTGTACCTTTAGCCCTCGTGAATGTTCTGACGTTTCCTAAGCAGAGGAGGAGAGTTAAGTTGTGATCCGGAGTTCTCTAACAGTTATTCTTCAGTAATTTAATAGAAGTCTTTAGATGCAGGATTCAAACTTTTAAAGTAATTGAACAATGGCATATACTAAAAGCAAGTAATTTTCACTATGACAAGAAAATGATATAAACTCTATCATATTGGGAACATGATATTGGGAACAGCGTAATACTTCCAATGTTACGCGCGACAAATGTATGCACGTTTTGAAGGTTTTACGCGTTTTATTATATAACTGATGTGTGCTTTTAGCGCAAAATGCTGCATATATATCTCTCTGGAAAGCAAGGACTTTAATTCTCTCATGTAACTAAAAGGATCTTGACAAAACACCACGAAGATAAGTCTTTGAAGGTCATACTTAGATGAATATTGAGTGAAATCATTCAAAATGTCCATCCTTGTTGTTTAATACGTCTATTATTAAAAAGAATGATATGGTTGGTAATATGTACATACAAATTTTATACGTATTATGGATGATTATAAAGTTTTACACGAGTTTTTAAATGTAATGTATTTGATGTTCAGATAGTCCTTTAAAATCTCTAAGCTGTTTCTCTGGCTTACAGTTTTTGCCTGCGTTTTAACGGATTTAAGATCTTCCAAAGGATACATTTTTTTAATGTTCTTAAACATTTGTGAAGAAAGACTCCAAACCATAAGTATAAAATTAGTGGAAGTAATTTTTCTTTATACGTTATCATTGGAGGAATGCGAAATGTAATATCTAACTACGTACTAAAATTAGTGACGATATTGTTTTTCAGAAGCTTTTTCATCTAAAACTGAAATATTAATAAGCAGCCAGCTTCCAACATTTTTGATAAATACTCTTTAAAGGTAAAAATGGATGCTTACGTTAGTACATTTTGAATTTATTCATCTTGCAGAACATTTTATTTACCATTAGAATAATCAATCAAAACATTAATTACTTTAAAACTACTGGTGATATTACACTAGAGACATGCATCACGCTAATAACTTCATATCAAAATATATATTGATAACTGTAGACTGTAGACATTTCACCTATGTGTACCCTTAAAATGCACTCATACCTCCAACTTTAAACATAAATCTCAGCAGCAGAAAAGTATGCACATGTGCTATTTATATTAGAATGAACAAATTTAGTCCCTCTGTCCCTTAGAGGGCAAGAACTCCCATGGTAGTAGTTCGTCATTAAACACTTACTTGGTGTGTCATTCCAAGCAAAGTAACGTACTGTATGGCTTGTTTATTCCTGAAGCTCGGGCATTACTCAAGTCTAACATGTAAACCTCTAAGGTTAGTGTTAATTTGGAATATTGAACAAAATTTTCTCTATTGGATGGACTTCCTCACTATACATGGTTTTGAAATCTAAACCATTATTTTAAAATAAGCCTAGTTCTACAGAGCTTCCATTTAGGCACCTCTAGCATTAGGAATTAGGACACTTGACTAGGCTGCACATAATAATGGGCATTGCGTAGGCACATCAAGCAAAAATTCATTTAAAAGAATAGACGCTTTGGTACTTAGCTTTCGGGCTCCTTTAATTTATTTAAATTAAATGCTCAAACATATTAAATAATGTGTAATTTATAATTGCTGCAGAATAAGTTGGCTCTGAAGGCAGTCTATTTGCAAACAACATCGAACGTCAATGGAAAGAGCTTTGCAGTCCTCAGGTGCACAGCAAACATGGAGACGTAGTATACAAACATTCCTCAATGTTGACTTAACATTTTAGCTCACTGGCTAACATTCTTGATCTGTGCAAAAATTTCGTGTCATATTTATATAGTAGTTTGTAAATATATGCATAGTCTCATTGCCCTCAAGAACAGGGCCTTTTGTAATGTGCGAACCATTTGAGCAGTTTACGTGATATTTAGTAATGAAATGGTGTATTCCTTAAGGAAGGGAAAAAGAAAATAAAAGGAAAGAAAAGAAACAAAAATATGGTTTGCATAGAATTATACAGCCTTTTCTACTCTTACTTGTAGAGATCACTCCACATGTAGTAACAATTATACTAATAATAAATACTGAATGGCCATGAAAATATATACGTTGCTCTATTAAAGGTGAAGCAACGTGTAAGACTCACATTCGGGATGCCTCGGGTTCGATTGTTGTTGATCGCCTACTCCGACCTAGGATTTTTCGTAGTTTACCCAGGTCGATAGTTGAATGCTGCGGTGCTGCCTCAACTACGGCGGTATTCTTTCATTCATTTCCGTTTCATTCCATTCTCCCATCTTACTGGTGTGCTTCTAGGTTTCGTGTTGTACGGCAGTGTCCTTCAGATGGCGTAGATGCTTGCTCAAACAAGTGTAGATTGTGATAGAGGGCTGCTTGGACGACAGGTCGTAAATTGCCCTCTCTCGACTGCTCTCACAGAGACCGAGTCTGCAAGTATTAAGGAGATCCGGGCGTCTCTGTGACTGTGTATCTGTGGCCTATAGCCGCCTGGGATTTCTTCACTTCATATCTTGCTGCTGAAGTGCTAGATATCATAGATCTTTAGCTTTATTAATACTTAGAAGATATTCCTCTCTGTCTATAAACTCGTGTCTGTAATCCATCCTCAGTATGTATCATTAATGGATTGTGATAAAAACTAAGAATAAGCTTGCTTTATAAAGTACATGGCTTTCTTGCTAAATGTGGGAAATTTTCTTTTGAATGATTTTTAGATATCCTTTAACAGAATTCATCCACAGGGAAATTTTTATAAAGGAAAAATTATAAGGCTATACGTTCTTGCATAATCCCGCTTCGGCAGTGTGGTGGTAGCGTGTCTGCCTCACGTTCAAGAGGTCCCGAGTTCGAATCTCGGTCAGGGTGAGTTACCTGGATAAGGTTTTTTCCGGGGTTTTCCCTTATCCTTCAAGACGAATGTCGGGTAAATATGCTCTATGGACCCTGGGCTCATTTGAGCATCATTTCACCCATTCCATTCATCATCCGATATGACTAATGTTGGAGGACGTAAAAAAAAGATTCTTGCATAAGTATAAGAGATAATATAGTGTATCCTGTCATTGAGGTGGTTACGACCGAGGCATGCAGTTGTAATATTTTATAAGGCCACAGACACTGGGTGGGGTCGGGCACTCAGAGTGACTCGGGGCTGCAAGGTGACAGCTTTGTCCGCAGCAGAACGGAATAAGTGACACGGTTTCTACCTCTAAGGAATGCACCCACATATTGCGGAGCGGATGTAATGACGCTGTCTCTATTCTCCCTCTTAATTACCACATGGAAAGGATGTTTATTTTATTTTCTCTTTTACTCAAGAAAGAAAAAGGTAATAATTGGTTTAGGGGAAAAAAGTAATAATTGGTTTAGGAAAGAAAAGAATGTCTATAAAAAGAGCATGTCCCTTCCTTCGCACCTCTTTTAATCATGAAAATATTTGCGCAGAACGCATTTAGAGCCTGTCATTACACGGGCAATGCAGAACCAAATCCAAAATAAATGCATAGGTACATAATAATTGCGAACCTGTAATTAAAAATACTTACTAGTTCATGCAGAAGCAGTAGCAGCAATAAGCGGTAGCGATAGTGTTAGTGATAACGGTAGTGGTAGTAATAACAATAGTGGTAGTGTTGGCAGTAGCAATAGAGATAATGGTAATAGTAGCGGTAGTGATAATAATACTGGTGGTGATGGTGGTGGTAGTAGCAGTGCGGTAGTGGTAGTGGTAGCTATGTAATTATTTACATTATTGTATAGAAAGCAATATATTTAAAGCAGTCAGTCATACACGCACACACACACATGTACACACGCGCGCGCATATGTATATATATATATACTAGGTGAGTCAGCCGCGCCTTATTTTTGGAAGGTAGGCCACCCATCAAACGGCATGTGAGCCTTAGTCCAGTTTGGCGCTTACTAAACTGTATTGCTTGACGTTATTAGAGAGAGGAATGCGCAAAATTCAGAGGAATAGCGACCTAAGGGACAAAACGTACTGCTCGCTAAAATACACTTCAAAAACATGCGACTCTTTACTGACAGCGAATTCCAGTTTTCAGCCGATTTTACAAACTTTTTATTAGAGTAAACATGGCAAAGTAATTCAGTAAACGCATCGGAAAGAATGGACCTATCATATGAGTACACTAACAGCGTCAGCTAAAAACAAAATGGCGGATTCTTGTACTTAGAGCAGGAATTGGCTGCCAAAAATTAGGACAAAATTAGAGACACGCCTCATCCATCATAGACGTGCACAGTCAAAACAGACATATTATTAAGCAACGGTTTATTTACATTTTTGCGTAAACTACGTCTCGTGCATCTCAATTAACATGCATTAGAGCTTCTGTCATTTAAGTAATAGTATTAAAATGCCCAGCAAATGATTAAAACTGTCTTAAAATGCTAAATCAAGCACGAAAACTCACGAGGTGGCCAAAGCATAGCGCCAGGCATACAAGTCGTACACGCAGAACATGCTTTCAGTCAAAGTCCCGAAATAGCTGAATAGGATTATGACTTCTACTGTGCCCTAACCCCCAATGACACAGGTTCGAGTCTCAGCATTGTAGTTATTTTTGTTATGTTCATCCAAACTTGAAAACCGAATTCACAACAATTTAATTATAAAGTTCCTGAGGGCGAGCATTACCCAAGAAGGTCTTCAGTTCGAGCACTTGCTTCGTTAGAGGAGTCGTGTTCCAGGAGTAGAAAAAGGGTTATTCCAGCGCCCCAAAACATACCAAATTGAAACGACATTTTAATAGCACAATAATTCTATATCTGCAAAATTGTGCTTAACTTCCGCGTTAAACTCTGATACTGTAATTTAGTTGTTTTCTGTGTTCAAATATGTACAAATGATCCTTATTTCAATTGCACCTATCTATAGGTGTGTTTAAACAAGTACTTACTTGTAGTTCTCCAATAAAGAAAAATAAAACAGTGCCATAACATATAAATAAAACAATTAAAAATAAAAATAATAATTTTTAGAATAATACTTGTAAATTGGGAGTATTACTTGGTAAAGAAATTAGTATACCTATGCAGGGGATTCGAACCACCTTCACAGCAGACAGATGACATCGCAGTTTTGCGCTCATTCTAACTGAGCTATCTAGTAACATGTGAGATAAAAAATTCCGTTTAACAAATAGTATTCGCTGGTTCCAGTGAACATTTGCAGACGTGCAAAAGTCAGCTGTCTAATTACGAATATACTACAGGCGATGCGATAACATCTATATTAGTACTAATTTCATCGAGTGTTTAACATCCATGTTAAATACGCGGGTAGAACCTAATAATGGAGTCGATGTTTTTATGTTGGAGAATAAAATGTGGATTGCATAATACTTGAGAATAAGGGGCAGCTAACTCACCTGGTATACTGGAATTACAAAAACAGAAACAGAAAATCGAAAAAAGTAACAATGATACAATAAAAATCTCAGAGATTATAGAAGCAGGTACTAACGCTGCCAAATTAAAATACATTCCCATTTCAACGCCCAAGCGCATGGGTTATATTCCTTCTTTAAAGAGCCCAGTAAACAGGCATTATCTGAAAGTTTAGGTTAAATTGCCCGCGCATAAGAACTCTCCACTTCAGAATTTTTCCTAAACAAACTTGTGGTACAGTTCTAAAGACAATGTTACACGAAAAAGTTTATTTGTATTAAACTCTAATTTTCTTCATTATTTCAAACGTGCACACCACATTAGTGTAATAACTTCAGTACGCACAACAATAATCTTATCCGATAAGTGCACTTCCTCTAACGTCAAATGTTTGCGGATTTCTCCACCCAAAAGCAGTACCAACGTGAAATAACAGCATTAACACATAGTTAAGTAGCATTAAACAGCCTAAAGAGTTAGAAACTAAAATAACTTATACTTATCTCAATTTGTTCATAAAATTAAAGATTTTTCTATAAAAAATCGAAAAGAATAAAAAAAAAACAATATTCTTCACATTTGATCTGCAATATCTCCTTAACTCCGTTCTATTACAACAGTGATGGATTCATGCAAAATTGCCCGCCTCGGTAGCGTATATGGTAGCATGTCTGCCTCACGTTCAAAAGGTCCCGAGTTCGAATCTCGGTCAGGGTGAGTTACCTGGATAAGGTTTTACCAGGGTTTTCCCTTATCCTGAAAGACAAATGTCAGGTAACTCTAAGCTCCATGGACCCCGGAGTCATTTGAGCAGCATCTCACCCATTTCATTCATCGTCCGATATGACTTAACGTTGGAGGACGTAAAATTACAAAAAAAAAAAAAAAAAAAAAAAAAAAACATAATGCAAAATTAAGTCTAGATTCAAGTTTTACATAACTTGCCTGAGAAAGCAAAATCAACTAGTTTTATACTTATCACAGCTAAATGCAGAATATTGTGTTTCAAAAAATGCCATGCCTATTGATAACGTTTGCACAAATAACTGTATACCGTCGTCTGACGAAAGAGGTTAGAATGTTTTCGATATTTCATTTTCCTCTGGTTGTTAAGCTCATTGTGGAATAACTGCATTATTATTTATTCCTCCACAATGTAACTGCGACAAAAACTGACTGAAAACGTTCAGGTAGAAACCTACAAGTGCCATATCATTTTTCATCATAATATCTTCTCTCTCTCTTACTCTCACTCTCTCTATCTCTTTTACTTTAATCTTTTGCCATTCTTTCAAAGCCTTTGTAGACTGTAAGAAATCTTCTCGCTAAGCGTATACAAACAAGCCCAGTGAATGATTTCATGAGGTCATGAAATATGACGTCACGGTCTCAAGATTCGCCCTGCGTCATTTTGAAGCTGGTTTGACCTTAGCACTAATGCAATATTCCATGACCTGAGCTGGTTTAATAACACATGAAAAATCACCAGCACTATGATTACGCTTGTGGAAGACACACTTTCACAGCTATCTGATACGAAGCTTTTCGGGCTGGAGGTATATAATTCGTGAAATTTGGCTTGCTTCACAAATTTAGATATCACTTCAAAGTCATTTACAAAATCTAGGGCTTATTAAAAACATCTATAAAATATTAGTTATGTTCAATCATGACATTATATAATACAAAAATAATGGAAAACGTATTTTAATTTAATATTCAAATATTTAGCACCTTGTTACGTAGAAAACATGTAATTTTATAGTCTAATATTAAAAGAACTGACAATGATTTAACATTAAATAACAGTTTTATTTTTTGACGGCTATTGCAGATCCGGAATAAGGAGCAAGTTTAACAGCTCTCATACAGTTGCGTCACAGTAACTGAATAAGATGGGATTCTAAGCAATTTAAATACATAAAATTAAACAGCCCTGTTTATATCACCTTAAAAGCATGACCTAGAACAACAACGTTCAGCGTATTTTAGGTAGTGTGGTGGTAGCATGTCTGCCTCACGTACAGGAGGGCCCGAGTTCGAATCTCGGACAGGGTGAGTTACTGGATAAGATTTTCCGGGGTTTTCCCTTATCCTGAAAGACGAATGTCGGGTAACTCTAAGCTCTATTGACCCCGGGCTCATTTGAGCATCATTTCAGCCACTCCATTCATCGTCCGAAATGACTTAACGTTGGAGGACGTAAATTCCAAAAAAAAAAAAAAAAAAAAAAAAAAAAAACTCCATCTGGAGATTAAACCTGGACCACTGAGATTGAAGGTTAAGATTTTTCAATAGTTGATCTCAATTCACTTCTGAATGTTTAGCATGTTAAATTTTCACAGCAGTTTCTTAGTCTTTTACTCTCTCTTCTTTCACTTTCTTTACCACGCACATAGGGGTAGAAAGGATACACAAAACTTCGAATGAGATTTTGCGTGTATAACGTTTTGAGTTCTTCTGAGTATAAAATCAGATTATCAGAAAACGGTAAGCACATGTATATGTTTATGTATTCATGTGTCTGTCAATAGTAAAATTTAAAGACGAGATGTTTGATATTTAATTGCAGAATATTGCAAAAACGCTGCACTAAGATTATCAAGAAAATTTATCCACCCAAAACAATCTTTTACGGAGAACATTTTCAAAATGTATTTCAAAAGGACTATCTATTTTGATTAAAATTTATTATATTATAATATGTTATATATCATAAGATATTTACATGACAAAGTGAATATGTTTGTTGTCTTTTCTGGGAACAGCCTGTGAAAATCTCTTCATTCGGAAGAAATTGTGTATAGCTTTGTTTAATTGATAAACTTCAACAGCTAGACAAGAACATACAAAAAGTTGAACTCTAAAACAGCCAATTTATTTTAAGTAACATTATTTGTTAATTAAGGCACTTCCAATATATTCTTTATTACTGGTTTCAGCTTTTCCATACAATGTTTCAAAGTAATATTGCTATTCATTTGTTTATCGGAATTTCTTGATGTAAAATGTATAAATAATATACGTGGAATGTCGTTCCAATAATAACATGTAAACCATGGAATTGAAAAAAGCATGTCATTTCACGGTTAGCATATAGCAGCCCGCTTTTATACATTTACTTATCGCTTGGGTTTCTTGTGTCACTCTTGTATCTACATCGAAATGTGTAATGTAACTATATCTGCAAAAGTTTCTCTGGATAACATGAAGTAGATAGGAAAATAAGCGTGTAGAAGTAAAGATAAACTACAGTGGTTAGGAAAGTCAAGTAAATGTAATACATAAAATACCTTAAGCTTTCTTACTCTTCTTATGTATGACAAGGTTAGGTTTTTCAATTAGTTGCGGCTTCAAATGCAGCTTCTTCATTGTCGACCTGTATACGTTTTCCCTTAAGGCATGGGACACCCAGACTTTCTTTCCCGTCATAACAGTCATCCAAATATAATTTATGTACTCCTACGGTTGCTTAATTTATTTTTTACATAATTTTGGTCCTTCTCTACAGCACGTCCAATCTCCATTATCACCCGTTTTTATTATTTCAGTCATATATAAGAGAAGATACTCTTAGTATATAAACGGACAATAATCTATTTTGGTATTTATAACTATTATGTTTACACGTGGATCTAATGATTAGACACAAAAGAATAATAACGCGAATTACTGAAATACTTAATGCGTAACAATTCAGTGCTATTGAAAAAGAAAGAAAATATTTCAAACATTTATTTCTTCCGAACTACAAAAGATAGAAACATGATTCCAACGTTCATGGAGAAATACGTTTACAATTGAAATAGCGCGGGGGTAGAAGTTCCAATCACGGCCGCACTGCCTCTGTTGTTTGTCTGTAGTGAAATGGCGGCGACAGTACAAGAGAAATCATTTTGTGTGCTGTAATTAACAAAACTAGAATCCATTGTTGCAGTTCAACGGGCATTTCGCCGTCAATTTGATAAACAACCGCCGCGTCATAAGTAAATTTACGAGTGGCATCGAAAATTCCTAGAAGATGGTTTCATGGTTTCAAATAAATAATTTTATAATTTTTGTTTACATAATATGAAGCATTATGAAATACAAAGCATTGCTGTAACGACATCTTTTGCAGCTCTATTTAGGACTACGGTACTCAGCATGGTCTGACTAGCTCTAGTGTTAAATATCAATCGATTCCTAGAGCAAGACTGCGGGGTAGGAAGAAAAAGTAATCAAAAAAAGAAAGTAGCTAATGCAGGATGTGACAGTAGGAGGGTAGCGAGACTCGAAGAGTATTTCGGTGTTCATAGTCGCGCGATGTATCAGTCTACTTATAAAATGGTTACCACTATAAATTAGTAATTAAGCTACTGGATCAATGACAACTATTACTCAACTTCAAATAATAAGAATTTAGCTAAGATTATCATCATCATTATTATATCACTGCCGCTCATATGTGCACAACATTTCCTAATATTTAATGTGTCAATAGCTGCATTCACAGTCATTTTAATATCAGTCGTACTCACTCAATGTTATATTGAAATTTACTTCAGAAAATACGTTTTTTTGTTTATCATACGTTTAATTAAGAAGTGTATTTCAATCTCTAAAACTGCAGAGCAGATGTAACTATCTTTTACCCTCTTGAGTTAACTAACTTACTAAATAAAAGACATCCTGCATATCAAGGTTGCCTTACACAATGGGTATATAAAAAGTAGAAAGATATAGACCGGTTATCAATTTACTTGAATCATCACAGTTGAAATAGTAATTTATACAATCTTAATTTAATTAATTGTTTTAATACATTCCAAATCCAGTGTAATGCTTGAGTATTTAATGTTTTATGCTCCTATTAAATTTCAGGTTATGCATAAGTATTAATGTAAGTATATTTTGTACAAATGTTCCGATATCGATATTCAAATTATTGTTGTCATTGATGTTCTTTGCAGCTAATACGTGATCTTAAATAAATGAACAAATAAAAGGTATACTATTATGTTTTAAACATAATAAACTCGCTTCCCTAAGAAACATATATAAAAACTACTAAACCTCATGTCATTATTTGTTATACAACCGAACGTTTATCAAAATGGGTATAATATTCTACTGTGTGCTTATCCAGTTTCACATCCAAATACTCAACTAGTTATCAAATCGGTGCTTATTTCGTAAATAATGATTAGCAATTACAGTATATCTTGTCTAAAATTAAAACTTTTTACAGAATAGTTGAAAATCATAATTAATACAAAGGTTTGCTTTCATCAGAACGACTTAAACTTAATAAACTTTAACAATCGTTCAAAGGTAAGGAAGGATATTAACTGTAGGGTTTATTAGACATTTGCACAGCTGAAATGGGAAGAAGGACAAACTAAATTAACCTTGTGAAATGAGTGGGTTGCAAGTGCAGTGATCTGAAAGTAAATTGTTGGACTTAGGTGTTCACTGGTAGTTTACACAAAGAACAAGAAACCGCCTTCCACCGTTCACCTCCTAAACAGGAGCTCAAAGTCTCTTATCCTTGTATAGTCAAGTCGGTTGAAATTAGAGAGCGAACTCAAGGTCTGCTTTACAGAAGTTTGGTTCCTAAGTATACAGTTACTGGAAACTGCCAACAGCTGCTCTGGAGACAACGGGTTAATAACTTTCATACAGAGGAGAGGGGACGGTACTAAACTCTCATGTTCAAATCAATATAAACAAGCCATTCCTAAGCCACTCCGCTATGAAAATCAAAATTTAGCCAATAGGTTTTCTGTTTCACGTGATATATCAGGTAAAGACAGGCAGTGCTGGTGTTACGTCAGCTCACACTGTTGTAGAAGTTCGCACTGAACACGAGTTCAGCGTGTGACGTCAACACGTTCTGTACGTAGAGAAAATTCTGAAAATTCTCAAAGTAAAAATTATGTTCCAGATTAGCAACTTTAAGATATGGCAACATTAAATAGAAACGTTGGTGCGGAGTGAAGGTGAATCTTCAGTTAATAAAAGAGAGTGTATTTATACAATTTACACCTCTTTCTTTGTACAAAAGTGTTTACTGTAATCGATTATAGGCAGCTCATCGTTTAAGAACCGTACCAACAGTGCACGCTTCCAATATTATTACAGAAACATTATTTTTAAACTGCAAGATCTGTATAGGTCGGAAGCTCATTCAACCTCAAACAGTCGGCAAACTGTTTATGACAGATCATTATTAGTCTTCATTAAATGTATCGGTTTTCTAAACTGTTGCTGTTTATCCTCACAACTGCCCATGTACGCCCTGACAAAAATATCTTAGTACAATTCTAAGCGCTGGTAGCAAATACACAAGAGAACGAGATTGGCGGCGGCCTCAAGGGCGACGCACCTCACCGTTATTTGAGGAAAACACCAAAATTCAAATAAGTTTTTTTCTGTTGCAATTTACGTCCTCCAACTACTCCAACGTTAATTATATCGGACGATGAATGAAATTGGTGAAATGATGCTCAAATGGGTCCGAGGTTCATGGAGCTTAGTTACCGGACATTCCTCAATCAGGATAAGGGAAAACCCCGGAAAAAACCTTATCCAGGTAACTCAACCTGACCGAGATTCGAACTCGGGACCTCTTCAACGTGAGGCAGACACGCTACCATCTATGCTACGAAGGCGGGTGAAACAAACAAGTAACAAGGAATATTTCGGAACTGACTAGCTTCACAAACATAACGTTATTTGACACAAATGTTGTTTTAACGAGAACTACATTATCTTGTGCAGTAAAATTTTGTCTAGGTCTTACGATTTACCGGTATAAAAGTTGTCCCGAATGAAGAGATTTCACATGGTATTCCTAGAAAAGTTTATTCAAGATAGGAAGTTTGTTCCTCTCGTAAACATCTTAATATATGACATTTCAATCAAGATTGTTAGAAACGCTTTTGGAAAAGTTAAAGTTTCTGGGAAAAATTCATGTAAAGGATGATTTAGAATGGAGAGATTTGTTTTGAAAACCCTTGTGACGCATCTTTGGAGAATACTTAACTTAAACACCAAGTTAGATATTTATCCAGTTTGTCGTGTTTGATTTATGCACACACACATACACACACATACACACGCCCACATATACACAACTTTATTTAAAATGCTGTTTGTTTCAGTGAACTTCAAAACATATATTGCTGGTAAAATCTCGACATCAACTTTTGGGTGAAAAGCAATATTTTCCCTACCTATCAGATACTTCGTTGAAAAAGTAAAAGTAGTGATATTTTCTATCGTTCCATATATACCCCGCCTTTTAACTGCAATGGTCCTATCGGCGGCCGTTCCCCTTTGGAGCATATCGCCTACTGTCGATAGTTTTATCTCGTAGACTTTGGGTTGCTGGTACTTTGGATTTTTAATCATTATATCACACATTCGCACTCTCATTCATACTTCCAGACTCGAAGTATCGAACCCGTGACCTCTCACACAGCAGGAATGTGCTCTATTGACAGCTACGGGGCCAGCAGTGATATTTTTTGTCAACACTGGCCAAAATTTCTTCCACGTTTACTTCCTATTTACACATTATTGTGCTGGCCCCAATAAGCTCCTTCACTCAGTACAAGACGTTATTTATTTATTTTCTTCTGAAGTTTTGCCATCCAAAATTACTTTTATGATACGCTTGAATGAATTTGGTAAACATGACCGTGAACTTTTAAGAATTGAACATAGTTTGTAACTCTCCTATGTAAAATTGAGAAACAAATACTCAATTATAAGACAGTCGGACTAATAAATAATGAAATACAAAATAAATAACATCAGTAAGCGTAAAAAAAAGCAAACAGCAGAAACAATAAAGGACAAACGAATTTTTACAGGGAGACTATAGAAAATCCATTAATACAATTCTCGAGTATAATAATACTTCTAAGACAAAGCATTATCCAACGAAATTTAGCACAGAACAGTAAACCAAAGGGATTATATTCAAAAGATCTTCGATTAAACAAGTAACATAGAGAAATGAAGGAATGGGTAAGAAATACGCCTTGCTAGTCATTCATGATTAAACACGTGAGGACTATATATAAGGTATAAAGAGACTCAAATAATTTTCTACCCGGAGAGATTATTCCGTATGTGCAAATTCAATCAAAATTAATGAATAATTACACTTTACTTAGTTTTACCTTAACTTACTTAATGTTGGTTATCTGAAATTTGAAACGTAATATCGTTTAAGAGTGTTATACCAACTTTTCTAAACCGCAGTATTATTTAATATCACTAATAAGACCAAGATCAGTGTGCCATTATGAGTCATGCTGATAGAAAAGCTGAAATTGATGCTACATATTACGATAGACTATTAGATTGAATCATTTTATATAGGTTATAAATTTATTAAAAGTTAAAACACTTAATTGACAAGAATAAGAGGATCCTAATTAAAAATTAAAGAAAAGAAAACCTAGACCATTTTAAAGGTATTAAACGTTTGACTCAGAAACGATCATTATATGTACACAGGAAACCCCCCTCCCCCAAAAACAGAATTTAACTGTCCACGCCTCTCATTTACATAAGGAATCAAATATGACAACCGACTGCATGTTATTCTAGAGAGTACATCTCGTACATATACTACAGAGAGCTATTATTGGGAATGGGGTGTTAAAAAGGACGTAGACCTGCAGGATATTTAAATTTACCGTTTTAACCTACAGTAGGACTATGGGGCTGAGGATATACAGAATATATTTTTAACGCTAACTGAATATTATTATAGCTCAAGATTGAAATTAAAAAGACAGATATAAATATAAAATATCATAAAAATAAAATAAATGTTAATTTACTCCATTAGCAAGAGAATAACAAAGATAGTAACAAAGAACTAACAAAAACGTCTAAATCTACGTAAGAGATTGAACCTGTATACATTTCAAGAAAAAAGAGTTATATAAGTTTATGTGCATATTTACTATATATTTAATAATATAAGGACATTTAACCTAAAGCAGATCCTGTACTCTCAGCTATATGCTGGAATACTGACTACTGTTTGTGGACAGAAGGATATTTATTTAAAGCATCTTCGAAGATTGAAACGCTTATGCTATTCAAATTTACTGCGAGGTTAACCACTGTCACACCCAACGGTCTCAGGCGGGTTCGTCATTGGCCCGGGTTCCATTCCTGTGGCCGACCTACCGGACCCACGTTTTTTTTTTCTTTTTTGGAGGGGGGTTTTATGGTTTGCCAGGCGAATACTGGGTAGGTTAATTACATTCTTCGAATTTCTGGTCCCTCCATTTCATCTCCATCATCATTTCACATCATTTCTCATCTAGTGGTTTCTTTCAGGTTTCGTGCCGAATCCCCTCCGCAGTAATCCTAATTCTAACAGTTTTCACACTCTAATGTAATGGGGACAGCAGCTGGGATGCAACCTCAACACATTTCTCATTTATACACACGGACATGCACACACGTGTACATATGTATGCATATATACGTTGTACTTTCTCCACATTATTATACTTTAATTGTGCATAAAAATTACTGAAGAAAGAACAATTCTCGAGCCTTACATTGTCAAAGCGATGTTCAATTATTGAGTCAATCCTATCGCAAATAGCAATGCAGATTAAGTTGTAATTGTTAGCTAGTAACGAATACGTTATTAACTTATTATCTAGAACCACAAACTAACATCAGTACTGGTCAAGCTTCTGTGTTGTAAATTCTTTCAAAATTTAGCATTGAAAAATTGAAATAGCATTCTCGTCAAGACCTGTGCTTATATAAACAAATACATCAGATATAAACTAAAATTCCCAATTATAAAATCGTTGAAATTACATTTTACCTTTTAAACTAGATTCTTCTTCGTGTTGATAACGTGCATCATGCAACTCTGACATTGACCTATATTTGGGATGCAGAGTATGTGATAAATGACACTATATGACTTGTGAAAGCGCAGCGAGGGAACTAAGTCACCACTAAAGAATGGGATGTTCTAAAGGTGGGAGAAAGGATAAGAAATAATTGAAGCATGTCTGAACTGGCTGCAAGCCGGGCCACATTTCTGCAGGAATCTAGGCTGAGCGCAGTCATTTTATGAACTACACCTTTCACCTCACGTCTCACAATTGAAAGTGAACATTAGAAATTTTATATTTCCGCTCTGAATGTCACATAACTGCCAGTGCATCCTCCTTCCTGTTCATTTCGATGTGCTGAAGCGCACCAGCCTTGCACATTTCTTGCATATTTCTAAGTGTTGCAAATGGGCAGTAAACTTTCTCCAGTCTCAGTGAACAAGAAAAACTAGCAGCACTATAAAATGTCATTCCTTTTGAATTAGAGAAAAACAAATAAAATATGGACGATGAAAGACGAAGTTTAATATTTATCAGTTTTTTAGTATTACTGTTCCCCTGTCTCATTCATACGCGTTCGCACACACATACGGGTCCGTTTTTCCTTTCTCGATCACATTACTAAGTAAAAGAAGTAGCATTGCATTCCACCCAAAAAGTCAATATCAAGTTTTTAATGAAAATACACATTTGAAAAGATGTCATCTTTCATCATGCATACAGATGACGAAATGCAGTAATGAATCGAACAAGTATCTGAGGAGATGAGCAAGTCATAAGGGGAAATACCATTGTTGCTTTTAGCGTCTCAAAGTTCGGGTGTCAAACACCGTAATTTTCATTTGAAGGGTCGAGGTGAACCTCACTTGGGACTGAAGGCGTGAGCTTTTATGGACCATAAAAATGCGTGACCCCAAGGTACTAAAGTGAGATTCCATATATATCTTCCGTCGCCGAAATTCGTTCTGTAAGATTTATTACGCGCTCAAGGATTCATTATTCTCTTCTACTTATGTGTAACGCCATATAACTGCGTAGCTGCATGCAGCTCACGATGTCAGTGAAACGGAAATGGTAGTTTTACGGTCTTCATGTACTGAATAAAACAGATGAGCACATGACTTCATTCCCACTCCTCTTCACGTTGATAATGCGGTAGAGCTGGACACAGAACTGCTTGTGATACATGTTCTATGTTATTTAGAAAAGAATGTACAGGTTTTAATAATAATAACAATAATAGTAATACATGTGATAATAATAAATATAATAATAATAATAATAATAATAATAATAATAATAATAATAATAATAATAATAATAATAATAATAATAATAATAATAATAATAATAATAATAATAATAATAATAATAATAATAATAATAATAATAATAATAATAATAATAATAATAATAATAATAATAATAATAATAATAATAATAATAATAATAATAATAATAATAATAATAATAATAATAATAATAATAATAATAATAATAATAATAATAATAATAATAATAATAATAATAATAATAATAATAATAATAATAATAACAACAACACGAATTAAGCGTTACATCAAATGTAGGGTACGGCAATAATGTAAGGCCAAATTTTCAGGACTTCCTTACGTTTAAAGAAGAGAATATGTTAAATGGATATGTGTCCGGAAACGTTATATGTCCAAGTTGGAATTGATTTTCTACAACAATTCACAGTCAAATAATGGAAATAATGCAGTCAGTATACATGGTGAAAACTTTCTTGCATGGAATATTAATAGTTATCTTGGTTACCTCTGATAAAGTTGTATGTTTCAGGTTCACTGCTAGTGTGGGAGTATTTGAAAGCCCTTTATAAGATGCAGTGTCTTCGTGCATTGTGGAAGGCTCCAAAACAAAGCACAGTTCTGCAAGGATACATCAGCGCTTCCGGAATTAAATGCAACGGCGGGGAATGCATGTAACAAGAAAGGGGTTCATGTGATTCATGACTATATACCATATTTAATTTTTACATGTGAGAAATACATTTGGAATGTTCAGCCTACTTTATTGTTATGTTCACTATATGAACTTTGAATTATTGTTTTAATGTACACTTAACAATCCAGCTGCCTCGTTGCACCTATATGTTATGCAACTATCTATTACTATATTATTAAGGTTTAAAATTCTAAAAGGCGGGTTCTATTATCAGAACCAACGCAATATTTAAAATAAGCAACATATTTTTGTAGTTTAGTGGTGAAACCTTAATTTTTGAACAGTCCATTGTCGGTAAACAAAGCTTATATGCTTATCCGTGTATTTTCACTAAGATTCAGGATCCTTTGTTGTAGTCAATGTTACACCTAGCTGCGGGTAGTTAGTTTTAATAAATAAAGGCTTGCACCTGACTTTCCAAGTGAGACACAGAGGAATAAGTTAAGGGTATTTTTTAAGATCCTTGAGAATTATTATAGTGAAAATTCAATTTACATTCTTTAAAGAACAGTTATTGCCATGTTTTATTCCTTTGCACTGTAAAACTAGACAATTTACATATATCATACTGATGACATTTACATAAATGCACAGCAACGAACAGGTATAGGAATTCCTAATCAGTTGACTTCAAGAAAGTAAACAGCGGTAAACGGTCATTGACGGACAGGTGTATTCTGGTTGCAAGAGCAAACAGACTATTCATGGTTGGCCTGGTTTGTGACCTGTGTGGTCTGCATTAAATCCCATACGGGTTCAACTTTACTTCCTGTCATCCTGGCTTTAAAGTTTACAAATTATTATACTTGATGATGCAAAAATTGGAGGTGAGCAGAATGGGTTGACATTAAGTACAGCTTGTTTATAGAAACAAGTTGTAACCGTGGTGTTAAACATTCCCAACGGACATGAGCCCTTCTTGTTTGCAAGTCAATTCTGAAATACCGCAACGTGAAATGGGTGTAGTGTGTACGTAAAGCGGACTACATTGGTGTGCGGGGGAGGGGAGTGGGTCCTTGCCCCGTTATATGAGTACAGCTGTTCATACAGATATGGATCATAACCCACTACATTAGCATTGTCTCCCGTATCGGTCAAACATAGCCGTTCTGCTGAGTTCATACCGATTCCAATTTGGATTCAGATCGAAAATGTTTTTCATTTATTATTGGAACAGCAAGTTATGGGTTTCTGATTCTCAACTACATCATTTATTTTGCAATCCAAAGATATATGCCATTTATATATGTGTCATTTTAGCTGAAATTTTGTTATAATAATTTTCAATTTTCATCACACCTTTCTTGGTTTAAAAACGCAAGTACTTATTAGTTAGATGTTGCTTTGAAATATTTATACCACGCTACACTTTAAAAAGTTTAACTTATGTTTATTTCCATATGACAAAACAAGATAATGAATACACTATGTTATCTACATAACACAAATTTCTTGTTTTTTTATTTTCCTTCCCCTTCATCTTTCACTAGATGTGTTAGAATTATTGAACTATTCGTCTTTAAATTTGTCTGTCCAACTCTTGTTAGACCTTTTTATATTTCTTCGTCCTCATATGCCTTAAATCTTCTCTTGGGTATCTTTCTTCTGGCGTGCTTGTACGAGCTCCACCCATTTATTTGTTCTAAATCGGGTAACTTTTGCATGTGTCTTGCTATGTGTAATTCCTATCTTATGTTTATTCTATCTTTCACTGTCACTCCCATTACTGACCTCAGAAACCTGGTTTCTATTGCTTGTGGATATCCTGCTTGTATCTCTTTTCTTAAAATTGCTGCTTTCGCTGTCATAAGAACATTGTTTTATAACATTTAATAATTCTACCCTTCCTTGTTTTGTTTTCAAGTGTTCTTTTATTGTTCCAAATCTATTTGTGCTGCCACCTGTCTCTCCTTGATTTGGTACGTTGCAACCGAGATAACTAACACGCTTTAACTTTTCTGTAATTATTCTTCAGTCAATATTTTTTATGTTACTGAAGTAGTGGCTCTGGAAGCCATTACTTTGGTGTTGCTTGTATAATGTCATATAACTTTTTCCCATCTTTGTAATGTACCTTCGGTATCAGAATTAATCACTAGGTTATCTACAAAAAGAAGAGTCATGATAAAATATATTTATACCCCTATATGCAATATTTAGAGTTTGTGTTTATTATTTCTACTGAAATAAAATGTACCCAACGTCTGGGATGAGAGAGAAAAGAAGAGGATGATAGTATGAGGGTGAAATGAGTGATACGAAAGATGAATGATGGAGTAATTGGTGGAATGATGGCAGGACCCGGAGGAAACCCGCCCCAGTGCCGTGTTGTCCACCCCAAATCTCACTAAAGCGACCCAAATTCATTCATAAAAAAGAAGGCAGTGAAAACAAATTACAAATAACCATGCATTAATTGTGATATGAATGTCTCAATTTAAAAATCAAAAGCTAGTTTTTAAAAATAGGAGATAAAACAACCAAGAAAGATGGGGACTGCAAAAAAGTATAAGAAGTTGAAAGTATAACTGGGTTGTAATGTTGCTTAAAGAAATAGTCAAGAAGAAATAATATGGAGAAAATGAGTAGAAGTAGCATTTAAAAATGTGGCAAGTACAACAACGAAACTTATGAAGAAGAAGAAGAAGAAGAAGAAGAAGAAGAAGAAGAAGAAGAAGAAGAAGAAGGAGGAGGAGGAGGGGTGGAGGGGGGAGGGGGAGGGGTGGAGGGGGAGGAGGAAGAGTAGGAGGAGTGAGGAAATTGGTTGGAACATTGTAGCAGAAAGAGGTTGCTGAGGAATTATGAATAAGAAAAGAATTCAGGGCAAAATAAGCTATCATATGATAGCGATATAAAGAAAGATAAATCGTTCAATTTACAAAGACAAAGAGCAAAACGGAAAAAGAGGTAACGGAAGAGAGTGCGTTTATAATGCAGGAGTTTCGCTTGGGTAGAAAACTAGCAGTTCCTAATAGCATAGCTATGCATGCATCTAACTTGACCAGCGATGGAGTGAATGTCTTCTTTCATTGAATCACCAAATATAGAACACACGGCAACGAATGGACACACACAGACACACATACACACACAGA
>CM060948.1:190081665-190097661 GCA_030765055.1 Mantis religiosa | reverse complement strand
AGAGAGAGAGAGAGAGAGAGAGAGAGAGAGAGAGAGAGAGAGAGAGAGAGAGAGAGAGAGAGAGACGAGAGAGAGAGAGAGAGAGAGAGAGAGAGAGAGAGAGAGAGAGAGAGAGAGATGTCACTGGCAGTGTTAATAATTCGGGAATCCCCCTTTTCCTCTCCTGAACTATAGGAAAAAAAACTCTTACGAAAGAATGAAAGGATAGCTTCTAGAGAATCCTTGTGAGGACGGAACATCAGATTTTCATTTGCTTTTCTACCTTTTAGTATGAAATTATGTCTCTGTGTAATGTTTAATTTTCCCAAATAAAAATTTAATTTTGTTGACGAATTTTCAACACTCATGTGTAGATTCTCTATAAAATTTTGATATCATTTGAAGAATCTTGTGACCTAGATGCTGAAATCACTCGTCCATGAAGCTTCTCTTTCCAAGAGAAACTCGTTATGTAACGGACAACGTTAAGTAAGCGCTCTTCAGATGCTGCCAAATGGACATCAAGTCTGCATGCTGCATAAGGCGAGACAAACTCGTTTGTGTTTGTTTAAGTTCTTCTGTTGTTCTGTTTCTAATGTCTGACTGGCAACATGCAACAACTCACACAACTTAAAACGGAAATATTATTTTACACGAGTTCTAAAGATGGAAACTTGATACTGGAATTCGTCTGAGTGAGCATCTTCGTAGCTTCTGCATATTCTGCTAAGAGCAGAAAGCAAATGTAAAAGCAAATGTTTCTCAGTGCAATATGAAGAGGGTATAGGGTACTATTGGAGAAGTATTTTTGTGAAAAGGCTCTTTTCCAAAACAGTAAAATAAGATTTTTAGATGAATCTTAAAAGTGGCTATATATCCTTAATTGAAAATGAAATATTTCCACTTTTCTTTTTATGTTATTCAATTTTATCCACTAAGTAATTAAACAACCGTTTTCTATGATGCAAGTTGTTAAAGCTTTGAATTTTTTCTACTATAAAATTCTGTTAGACAAAACAAGTAAAAGACAATTTTCTCAAACATAAGATAATGAGTTACGATAACAGAACTTTCTCTCTTTATTAAAATTTATTTTAATAGATACTTTTCATATCTATAATACTATTATAAGAAAATATGCATGCGTTAGGAGGGTTCATCTGAGAAACTATCAACCCATTTTAATAATTATTTAATTACTGAAATCTTGATCCTTAAAATGGATCTAGGTTATAAAATATTTTAAAAATCATTTAAACTAGGGATTCATGAGGATTTCATGTTCATGTCAATCCCGTTCTGTTGAGCATAAATATAAGAGGATTTTATGTAAGTAATTTATTGAGAACATAGTAGACATTTAATACTTTCCAACACAAAGGGATAAATCGGTAGGGTTATGTTTTAGGATTTGTGTTGTTGGAAGTGCAAAATTCATATCGTATTCATATCACACAATTTTCATATGGACCTTATAATCGACGAGTACTTTTGGTATGAACATTACAAGACTGGTAGTTTTGAGATTTAGAATCTGTCGAAAACAAAAATTTCCACTGCTCTATTTTCAACTTCCGTACAAATCAATAGTCTTCAAATCTATTTAGAGAAAACCTTAAGCACTTATACTATTTGCACACAAACAAAATTATAAGCTACCTTAAAGCTATCAAAAATTATTCCTATCATATTTTCAACTTCTTATGTAGAAATCTGAACCAAACTGCACAATTATATTATTACACCTGGAAAAAAGTAATGCTCTAAATCGGAAAACTGCCTATGCGGAAAGAGAATAATCATAATTTTCTGGAATTGTTTAAAAAACAGTTGGGCTATACGCTGGTCTTGATACTGTATACTCCTTGCATGAACCAACCGTAAATTAAACGGTTTGTGTACCTGTAGGATTCTATCATAAGTGCAATTGGGTTTTAAATTTCCCCTATGATCGATTTTCCTTTTATCCGTTCAATTTGATTAGCAACACTAAATTAATAAAAAGTAAACATTTTAGTAGCCATAGATGCAATGAAAACGTATTTCAGTCCAGCATTTCTATTTCTATTGTTATCAAAAATGGTTAACCACAAAGAAGATTATAATCTGTCACAAACAAAGAAGTGGAAAAGAGTTTCCGCCTCGATAACTTCATAAAAACATTTGGCGGGAACGGGACGAATATTATTTGTGTTAAATGTTAATACACTATACAATGATCATCTTATGTTTTTCACTGGATTATCCCTAAGAGTCCGAATCTCAAAATATTAACAATAGAGTTGCTTATATAGTTTGAAATTAATAATGCTCACTGTTAAACACCAAGCATGACGTTGCAGAGTTTAGATTACTGTGCAACTGCTTTCGTTCGTGACGGAGAATCTAGTGTTAATAAATTTTTATTAGTGTGCATTTATAGATCTTGACAAAAAAGTGACACAACAGATATTAGATTTTCCATACAACAACAATACAAAGGTAGATTCCAGTTGCTGAAATGTGTTACTTAGCACAAGATGGTGAATTGGCACAATGGAAAGGTTAACCGTATGTGAAGATTGTGCAATGTTTTGTCTCACCAGAGGAGGCGCCAAACACGTGGAAGTCATACTTTTAATGCCATCCTTAATTAAAAACGTAAAAACTGTCGCTCTGTGACATCAAAGAAAAAGAAGAAGGAAAAGAACTTTCTCCTACAAGTTGTTTCCTTCCAGGACTCCAAGCTTAGGCTTAACTAAATTCATTTAGTTTCAACTTACGTAATAACTACCACTCACATACATGTCCAGCACTGAAACAAGTCATGCATGTTCATTGCAGCCTGCGGAGGCGATGCTTAATCCATCCAAAATGCAGACATGTTGCACTACACTCTTGCAATATCTCGTTTTGTTCTGCAATGCTTGTTATTATACAAAAACTATTGGCTAGCGTACCAACCACGTCAAAGAATGTTCCAGAATATTAATTTTAACATGATGAGCTTAATGGAGTAAATGAATGAATAGATAAATAAACAAATAAATAAATGTATATATTATATAAATATATTTATCATATACAATTATATAAATGCATATATAAAGGGTTGAATTTTAAGTTCTGACATTTTTTGAAGTGGAAGTTGTGCACGCAAATTATAGTATATTGCGATACAAATGTGTTAAGCCGAAAAACCGAGGCGCGTGCGCCGAGTTTTTTTCAATTTCCGAGATTCCTTTATGTGCTTGCCACATGTGTATTGCATACTATTCTTTTGCACTATGTGCATTTATATAATTCTACCAATTGTAATATCACAATCAATATTTCCAAATAAATGTTTTTACTTACCGCACTAGCGCTTTTTGCATCGCCTATCTGTTGCTAAGGAGAAACTAACCGCACGTGTGGGAATGTGAACTCACGATGCATAGCAACAATAAGAAGTATAACAATAGTATAACAATATAAGTATAACAATAGTAAGTATAGAATATTGGTTACATAGTGCAAAATAGTATTTTGGCACTGTGTTTTATGTTATTCGTAGGAGAACTGCGTGCTATACAAAATAGTGTGTTTAGTATCATATGTTTATATACAGTATGTTTTTTTCAAGCCATTAAAATGGAGTGGAAAGTCGACAACAAAGAGCACTTCGACACCCTGCTTTTTGTTTCGTGCCAAAGCCACAGAATCTGCTCGAGCTGCAAATGTTGCAAACGCTCTTTATTCTCGATTTGACACCCCATTGTATTGATCTAAAAAGAACAAGCTGTATATAAGCATAAGAAACTAAGCGCACTGTTATGTAGAGCACATAGTTTTCCATCTAATAACATAAAACGCATTACCAAACCATTTTAGTTTAAAATGCCCCTACTCTTTACATGAAAACCAGATCACGAAAGCCAACACTCCGGCTGGGGGATGCCGAGATGCTGACCACATCTCCTCCCCGTTTTCGTTGGATGATCGCCCACCTCTACCTTGCGTATGTGGGCGTCAGACTGGCAGTCGGGTTGGCAGGTCCTGGCCCTATATGGGCTGTCGCGACCTGGGTTACTGTTACCTTACTTGCAAACTATTTAAACCCCACTTTTTAATAAATGGCTCTAACGATTTGGAAAACATTTGCATAACAAATAAAATTCAAGTCTTGAATTTTGGCGAATAGCCTCTGAAGTCCTATTCATTTGGAATGAGTTTTGTTTAGCTGAAAAACGTAAGTGACAGATAAAATTTCACCACTGAATTAAAAAAATGAGATCTCGCTAAAGACCGAAACTTGTTCCAAACATAAATATTTCTAACTATGACCATTTCCGACTTATTTCTAGTTATTGGTTGGAGTTTTCAAATGTTTATATATGTATTACAAATAGTTAGTGGTTATTCGTTTCTTCTCAAGGACGCGTAAAGAACACAGAATTCCAAAGCTATCAAAGTTATCACCATTTTAAAAATGCGACCATCGCTTTAGTTTACCGTACCCTCGTTATAACAACAAAATGAGTACACGTGTAATGAAAGGTTATCTCAATTAACAAGAGGTAGATATAGGAATTATGTTTTGTAACAATACGTAGTTTATATAGACCGAGTAAGAAAAGGTAATATAAATGCAACACATAAGATTTTTATAGGGACAGACGGAGGGGTGGGATACACAAAATAATTAATTCTCGTAGCACTTCGCAGCAATTTTGAGCTTTTAGTGTTCATCATGTTGGGAATAACCTATTGATTATGTTTGAAACTGCTTATACATGTGGGTAGCAATTATTCCCTTGTACAAACGAAAGAAAATACCAGAAAACTGATAAAACATGTGTCTGTCCCTTATGACCTCATATTTGATTCGCTTTCACATTAGTAACTCTTCCATTGGTATGGAAACTCATTTTACCCCACTTTCATTTTATTGTGAAGTACAGCCGAGTTTAGGAGGTCATGGACATCGTATGCCCGCACGCCCAGGTGAGGTAACCGACCATGATCCTTCTGAAGATGTGCAGTGCACGCAAGGAATAATACCTCGGTGTGGACAAACTTTCTTTTGTTATATTCATCTTACGATAAGACCTCGCATTATGTTCACATATAAAGCAAAATTAATTAAATATCTTCAAAGTTCCACATACTGTATAAATAAATGGAAGGGGTTTTGCGGTACCTAAAATGTTTATTATGACCACAGACGTTCATTTTATAGGCTCGGAGCTTAAGAAACCGACTTTTAAGTGTATTTCAGTTTCCTATTACAATGTTGTATTTCAGAATATATTGTGTTATAGGAACAACGCTTTGTAAAGTGACGTTAATTGTGAGCTCTGGAGCATTTAAGTCACAGTGATAAATCTGCACTGTATCGTGTATTTCCACTGTGATCTAATCAAATAGTTTTGAGTGGTCTTTCTACTGCTTGGTTCGATCCCAGGCGACCACAAAGTGAGATTTGTCGTGGACAACACGGCACTGGGGCGGGTTTTCTCCGGGATCTCCGGTTTCCCCCACCATCTCATTCCACCGGTGATCCTTCATCCTACGTATCACCATCAGCAACACCACCTGCGGTGCCGCATGTAGTAAAAGCGGGAGTTAAAAACTACACATTTCATTTCATTTTCTGGAATCTTTTGTGTTAATAATCAACATTGCATTACTATATGCGTAATATATTGCTATGTACTAAAGTTTTAAAGGGATAGCCATTAATTTGAGCGCAACTGCACTTTTACCGAATGTACACGAACCGCACTTCTACATGTTTTGGAAACAACTATACACGAAAGTATGCAGTTTTTTCCAAAACATGAAACCTCTACCACACTCCTCTTTCAAGAGTGGCGTTACTTTGAGTTTTGGGTTTACTAGGTATGTATCTGCAGGAAATAAAATAACCAAAAGTCTGGCTACATTGCCTCTCACGCTGTTTATGAGGTTTGCTTTTTTTGGTAAAGCGGGGTGCAAAGAAAATCATAGAACGCTCTGTTTTGAAGTCGCGACAGAGCACTTTAACAAATATATGGGACAGAGAAATTTCAATAATTATACGTAAGTGGAAAATTACAGGAAAATATACATTTGGATAAACTTTTTATTTGCGTTATTTTAACTTATTCCTTTATTGCAATTCTATACGGTGAAACTTCTGTACTTGTTTTGTTAAAATAAAATCCTTTATAAAACCGGAAGCTTTGAAACGGAAAAATACCGGTTCGATTGCTTCCCATTTTAGCCAGGTTTCCATGTACTTCTTATCACATACGATATTTTACTCCTATCGTGAGGGTGTTTACTAAAACAATCTGATGAAAATTCATAAAACTCTATTTTAGTATAAACACCATCCATAAATGAGTGACGGCGAGTGAAAAGCTCGAGGAAAATCATATTTTGTCATTTTCGCTTGAATAAATTCATTCAGATGTTAGCTTTTTCAAATCATACTGGAGTATTATCTGTGCGACAGACGTTGATAGAAATTGTGTACATAGCAGGTCTAAGGTAAACAGCCTAGTAATAATCTTGGTTAGTTTTGGTCTTTGTTTTTCACATACCTATCAGATCTTTAATTTTTGCACCATTGAACCTCTCTGATGGATACTGTGGCTCAATTACACTGGATTTAGAATTTTAGGAAGCAAAATGGAAAAAATGACACTTATGTTTCCTCCCCGCCTCCCGGAATCATCCGTTGACCTATACACTAATCACTATCAACTTTTAATATATTTACCGGAATCACTACGAGTATTTTATACGGAAGCAACAGAAATATACTAGTAGCATGTGTTAATTTTAAATGCAAGTATAAAGATATTTACTGCCTTTAGTTCTTAAGCGAATATTAAGCTAATTGAGATGTTTGATATTGGAAGCTTGATTAAACATTTATAAGAAATACATTTCACCCGTCTCTCACCTTAAAAGAACCCAGTGCAGCAAATGATAAAAATGATTTTTAATTCCCCTTAGAAGTCTGGAATCAATCGATTCCCTTACAGCAGATCTTTTGGAATTATCCTATACTTACTTGTAGCTCCGTAAATAAAAAGTACTACATATTAGAATATTAATGTGTACTAGAAAGGTAAGCTAGCGAAAAATCAATTCGAATAGTTGGAATTCCAATCATGGATCTTTGGCTTTTCGTGTGGTTGCTCTAATCAAATCAGCTACCATGGCAGCATGCCCGTATGGCACTTGAGCTTAATTGTTATTTATGTACTTTTATATTAAATTATTGCTTCACTGTAATACTCGCGTTATTAAAATAAAACACTTTGTAAAACACAGTCCTAAGAAAATGGAAATGTTTAATGAACTGCACTCTAAGTCTAATGTTCTGCAGTCTAAAAGTTGTTAACAGGACCAAAGGAAGACATGAGGAGTTTTAGACATCAAAATTATAAAGATCAGTTATTACTTGACAACATGTATTATTATTATTATTATTATTATTATTATTATTATTATTATTATTATTATTATTATTATTATTATTATTATTATTATTATTATTATTATTATTATTATTATTATTACTATTACTACTACTACTACTACTACTATTATACAAAAGCACTGCTATTTTACAGTTCGTTTATTACTATGAACTTGGGAGGTTGAAGTTTTATCGCGATTGTTTTTACAATGTGAAAAGATTATAAATAGTATAATAAGAGCTTACAGCGAACCAAATAGCATGTATTAATGGTTTAAAGACTTAGATATTTATTTATATTACTATCCAGACTGCTGTTCCAGTTCCTGTGCTTGCTTGTGTAGATATATTGTGCTCATAAAAAGAACATGCTTAGGTAATCTCTTTAAAGAGCCACTGAAATAACGGTAACATTTAATGAAGCTGCGAGTTTTGATTGTATTTCAAGCACAGATGTAATTCTCATGTTTTAAAGATACTCCTCACGACTTCTATATTTTAAGACATGTGTTCAATCCCGGACGCACCAAATGCTAACCGATTAACCTAGAAATTTTCAACACATTCTGTAATACGTTCTGTCTGGTGTAAAACAATACATAAGCTCGCTCCCATTACATTAGCGGTTTGGAAAGTAATCAAGACAATACTGGGAGATTTACGTAACCGCTTGCCGTAGGGTAGACAGCTTCCACCGCAGTGTATTAAATTGCGGTTTCGAGATAGACTTGCATTAGGGCTACCAGTTCCTCGAAATATTTGGCAGGCGGCCTCATGCCTTAGGGTCAAATTAAAGCTCGCTGAGGAATTTTATAACACAAATTGCGGAATCAACACCCGGCGAAATTTCTTGGAAAACTATTACAGTAGAATGATAATCGCTGTCCTCGAATGACAACCTTAGCAAAATAAAAACCTAAAGGAAAAAAACATTTCTGATGTGTTCACTCACCTGTCCTTCTCTACTCACTCTTCTACAAATTATTCTTAAATATGCTTATCCTTGTACCTATTTCTTAAACGAGATAGTCGCCTGAGAAATGACTATATTACTTTATTTGCTTATAAGTACAATGGAAATAGTAGCAATAGTCAAATCTTCTAAGAGCTGTTATTATAGACACATGGACTCACACATTACCTTTCTCTAAAAATGCTTTTTGGAAAGGGTTCGGAGTTCTCAAAAATGTATTTCTGGTGAAATCTCGGTATCGAATTCTTTGATAGTGCACAATACTTACTCTGTTGTAAGTATGTATGGTTTTGTGCCAATTAAATGATGGTTTCAAGTACAGCGTAAGCTATAAGAAGAACAGTATGAAACAGTTTTGTATCGCCGTGTTGAATCGTTAGCGATGGATCGTTTTTGCTATGTTCATCTTGATCATGATAAAAAGTTTTTAATGTCTCTATAACATATGAATTGAAACACTTTTCAAACTGATTGTCCCCAACCTTTGTGAAATGTGTCCTTAGTGGTTCCTAGGACGTCTTTTATTTAACTTGGAAATGACAGGATTGATTGTTTACTGCGGTGTTGACATGCTTTGTGGAACACATGGTGGTGGCTTTGCAAGGCTGTCTTCTCTTTTCTTGTGAACCAAACTTTCTAATTGGCAAAATTTACTCAGGAACCACTTCTCAACAATACTTTGTTGTGAGAAATGTCTTCTCATTTGAAAACGAAAACAAGAGAAAAAGAAGCGTTTAAGCTGAAAAGGAAATGAGAAATAAAGCGAAATGGGAATAAAAGAATTTCGGTGAAAGCTAGATATCAGTAAAGAACGGAGTGAAAGGCAACTTATAGTGTAAAAGGGCACTTTACTGTGTGAGACGACCTAATTTTGAAGAGTTCTGAACAATTAAAATGTATCATTGTTACAAATGGGTTCAGAGAGGTTTGATGCATTCGGTCACGTCATCTAATAAGACACAAGTGAAAATGTAGGACAGCCTTGTGAAGTACGGTACACTAATGTTTATCAAAATATAGGTTGTTTTGTACCATTTTCTAATCATAATTGCGGCAAGACAAAAATTTTTCAGCTAATGCTAAGCCAGGACCGGAAGAAAGTAAGGTTGACGGAGATATCAAATCACCCTTCTTTTTGTGTTTGCAAACACCACTGATACTTGTATTTTGACTTCCTGACCCTTGTTTACGTACTTTGCAGTGATAATGATTTCAGTGTTACTAACTTAAAGCCAACTAATTAAGCATTTCTATGCCTGATTATGACATTAGAAAACATAGAACGAGAAACGCGCAGGTATAAAAGTAAAACATGAAAATTTATAATATTAAATACATTTACAATTGGGTATATGTACATGCTTACAAATGATTAGAAACATCGATACAGTAGAAACGTGTCATATCTGTCACTTCAGTCTTCCCTACACTATCGTGCTAACATAACCGATGCACACTAACTTCTCTTATCTTTATATGTAATATATGAATTATTTTAATTCCAGAATTCTAGATATTTTTAAATGTTAACTGATTGTAGATTATGATTGGAAGATATAATCAGATTTGAAAGAGTTATAAAATACACTCCACTTGTTTGAAATAAGTGCCAATGAGCGTGAAAAATAACACTTGCCTGGGGGCTGTGTAGCTCAGTATTGACCTTTTGTGTTCGGGTACTGGGTTAAACTCCTAGCGGGAGATTTAAGATTTTTCTCTAGCCAAAATTATTTCCTATGCTTCGCACAGTCAAAGTACGCATGGAAGGGGGAGAGAATATGTGTGTGCGTGCGTGTGTGTGGTGAGAGAGATGTATTCTACAAACCCATTGTATGCAAGCTAACACCATTAGCTTAGGCCATGAGTCCAAAGGAAAGGTTGTCAATGTGACCATTGAAGATAACGGGGTGAAACAATAAACATATACCTACTCATGAATAATTTGGACTTGACTTGACCCTCTGGTCGTGTTGTTGAGTTATGTACAGAGATTCATTCTCTCTCCTCTCCCAGATTTTCTCTGCTTCCATACTCCCTTTCTCCCCTCTCTCTCCGTTTCCATCTACATCACTCTCTTTCTCCCTTTTGTGCATTCTAATGTAATAAAAATGTTGTTTTTCCCTGGAGTATAAATAAAAACACATGACCTAGGTAGAAAAGATCTAACATTAGAGAAACCCTATCATGCTTTAAACGGAATGGGAACTGTATTATTAGCCGTGAAACCCGGTTTACTACTACTACCACCGCCACAATCACTAACAACAACAATAATAATTAATAATAATACAATTAGAACGAAAAATGGTATAACTTTTTAAATATTTATCATATCAACATGTTATAAGCATCAGAAGTTGTTAGAAACATCATCCTTCTAAACTTTCATTTTATACTTAACATATACAACTGCTTTTTTTTTAATTCAAGTAAACTTTGTTGCAGGATATTAAATACTTTGCAGTTTTAAAATAAAAAGTACAATAAAAATAAGTTGAAACATGTACATTAAACTAATAATATAAAGCTAATGTTTGAGGCGGCCGCGCTGTGGCTCAGTGGTCAGACCGCTTGGCTCTCACCAAGGCGGCCCGGGCTCAATCCCAGGCGACCGCAAATTGAGATTTTTGGTGGACAACACAGCGCTGGGGCGGGTTTTCTCCGGTTTCCCCCGCCATCTCATTCCACCGGTGCTCCATCTTCATCTCATGTACCATCAGTGTCACCGCCTGTAGTGCCGTATGTAGTAAAAGCGGGCGTTAAACACTACACATTTCATTTCACTAATGTTTGAGTACTTTCAAGTATATATATATAAGGAGAGAGAGGGGGGAAGAGAGTGGGCTAACCTTGAGGTATCTTAACAAATAGATGGGAAATTTGAACAACAAATTTGGGGTAATTTTGTCTTTTGGTAATTTATAGAATTTACATTTACATTTGGTAATGTGTGAGACTCGGAAATCTCCAGGTCTGAGTCCTTTCGACGTTCTCTCTCTCTCTCTCTCTCTCTCTCTCTCTCTCTCTCTCTCTCTCTCTCTCTCTCTCTCTCTCTCTCTCTCTCTCTCTCTCTCAGACCTGGGGCTTTCCTTGATCGCGAGGCCTATGTTTTGGTGGGTTTTTTTCATTCTAATGATTTCGATTATCTTATTTCACATTCATTCCATTTCCTTCTCCTGTATCAATTGCGCTTCCAGGTTTCGTGGCGTGTCAGTCAGAAGGCGCGACTACTAGCTGCAAATAAAGAGCATTCCCCGTGAACATCAGAGAGCTGCATGTTTCGACAAGTCGTCCATCGATCTCTCTGGGCAACTCTAGTAGTGCGACGGGTTTTTGAGTCAGGAACTATTAAGGAATTCTATGCATTCCCTGTGGCGTGTTTGCCTGCAGTGTGTAGCCTCCTGCAGTTCCTTCAATTTACCCCTTCCTCCTATGGGGTGTTAGCCGCAACAGACCTTATGTGGGTCGAGCGAGACACTCCGCTAAGTTGTATATTCTTATCTTTATACTAGATGAACTCCTAATGAATAATTTTTAACAAAACTAATCAAATTTTCAAATGCACTAACTCTAAAAACCAGATAAACTATAGAAGTCACGAAACCATTTGAAAACTATAACTAAGGAAGAGGGATGAGGTTACGTGTATGGAAATAGTGTTGTACTTCAACAACACAAACAAAAGGCACTTAAGAGTTAATTAAAGGAAACTGGAGCCGAGGAATTATTCATAAGTGTCGACTGCCATTCCAACAGTGCCCATTAACATGTTGCTCAATATGATGTAGTATATTTCTTTAGTTGAGTATGCTGGAATAGCAGCGATTATCTCGTTTTTAAAAAGACAGGTAATGCAACAATCTCTTCACGTCTTGTGTATCTTGTTGCGTAAGGCCGGGCTTACTTCAATAACGGAAACGTATGAAAAATCCAGCAGATGCACGGGAACACGTGGCCACACCGGATGATGTAATCTTCACTTTCTTATGTAAATCCGGCAACTTAGGTTGGTTAATAAATTGCGATGGGTGTTGACATTTTTATTGCATCAGCTGCCACCGACAGGGACTTTATTGCTGCATCAATAAGACGAAACCTGAACCCCAGTTGTTTGCGAGTAGGTGCGATTGAAACTATTTGAAGTGTGGAATGAACTGGGTTGATATATTCAATGTAGCAGAACTCTTGATTCATACTGTGTATTGTCGTATGAGAGTCAAGACTTCATTCTTTCAATATGAAATTCAGAACTCGATACCAGCAAATATGTCGGTAGCAAATGTTAATATTTTCAGCTTTTGCATATTCAGTCTCCGGGTGCCCAAAAGGTTGGCTTCACCTCTTTTGTCTTGCAGCAACGTGTGTCCCATTTGGAAGGACCAGTTCGATTCCAGTTACACCTGCCACACTGACGCTGATTTCCTTTTCGCTATTTTCCCTGGCTTATAGGTACGCGAATGCTGTGGATTATATAACGAGCTGAATTTTTCTGTCATTTCAATTCCTTATCATAATTAAGAAGAGTGAACGGCGAGGAAGGTGTGTGGCAGTGGTGTTTGTACGAGGTACGTCCAGAAAGTAAGTTCTGTTTGGTAATAACATTAAATTGTCTACAGATACAGAAAAATTACTTATTGCAAAAAATTCTGCAACTCTTAAACTACTTTTCCACATAACTACCGAAATTTTGCAGGCATTTGTCATAGCGATGCACAAGTTTTTGTATACCTTCTTCACAGAAGTTTGCCGCCTGTGTCTTCAACCAGTTGGAAACATTTTCTCTCAACCCTTCGTCATTGTTGAAGTGTTGACCACCAAGGAAAGATTTGAGATGCAAAAACAGATGAAAGTCGCTAGGAGCGAGATCAGGGCTGTACGGGGGATGGTCAAACACGTCCCAGCCAAATCCCTGTAGGGTCAAAAACTGAAGTACACTACCCATCCGTTTTGTTTTTAGTTGTTCAGTAAGAATCTTTGGCACCCATTGTGAGCAAAGTTTACGAAATTTCAGTTTTTCGGTAACAATTTCATTAACTAGTGATCGTGAGATTTGGGGAAATTCCATAGCGAGAGCACTAACTGTAAACTTGCTGTTTTCCTGGATCTTGTCATCAATAGCGTGAACCAGTTCTTCTGTAACCAAAGATGGACACCCACTTCGTTCTTCATCGTGCACTTTACTACGTCTTTCATTGAACTGTCGGATCCATCTTCTCACCATTGTATCACTCATCGCATTTTGTCCCTAAACATCGCAAATTTGCCGATAAATTTCAATTGGGTTTACTTTCCTAGCATTCATAAAACGAATCACAGATCTGATTTGACAAGCGGCGGGATTTTCAATCAACACTAACATTGTAAACAAGCACAACAAATCGTACGTGGCTGACAGCGATCTCTCAATGGCGCACGTTTCTTCTCCTTGATACAGAGCGTCTATCGCGCATGTGCAGAACTGCGATCGCAGCGCTGCAGCGGAGATAAACTGAAACAGAACTTACTTTCTGGACGCCGCTTGTATCACAGATATATTTACCCTGGCATTTGTTTATGAAACATCGGGTGTCGTAATTTTAATTATCACCCTTTAAAAATGTGATAGAGAATTTGTAATGATATGTGCTTGTCAGTTCTTCTCTACGTAGTCACCATGCATATTTACACATTTTTACCAGCGTTTCTTGACCTTCCAAATACCTTAATTGTAGAAGTCTGCAGAATTCGCTTTAAACCACTCTTCCACTTTATTAATGACGTCATTTGTATTGTCACATCGGCGACCACAAAACGGATTCTTCATTTCCGGGAACAAGAAAAAGTCACTTGGTTCGAGATCGGGCGAATAAGGCGGATGCTGTAAGGCCTAAAAGCCACATTCCCTTGTTTTGTCAACTGCAACTTGACTTAATGAGCTGGTACATTGTCAGCTAGAAGACGAACACCTTTGGAAAGCATACCGCGTCGTTTCTTAATCAGAGCTGCCCGTAACTTGTCCACAAGATTGCAGTAGTATCTGCCAGTGATGGATTGACCCTTGGAAAGATAATCTGTAAGGATGACTCCGCGACAGTCCCAGAAAACTGAAAGCATGACCTTCCCAGCTGACTTTTGCACCTTTGCCTTTTTTGGGAGGGGCTAATCGGCATGTTTCCATTCCATGCTTATGATTTTTGTCTCTGGATCATACTGATAGATCCAGGATTCATCTATGGTTACCAGACGATTAAAAATCATCTTCATCCTGTTCCAACAGCATCAACATGTCTTGAAAGGTCACGCCGTGTTTGCTTTTGGAAAGGGGTCAGCAAACGTGGAATCCACCGTGCAGACACCTTAGAAATGTGCAGTTCGTCATGAATAATTTTGCACACACTACCATAACTAAGATGTGTCTTATTCATGATCATTTGGATGGTTGCTCGTCTGTTTTCCAGTATTAAAACACTGCACTTTTCTCACTGTGACAGCATCGTCTGTCGTTGACGGTCTAATAGCTCTTGGCTCATCTGTCAGGGACATGTGACCAGTTTGAACATTCCTTTTTCTCCTCACAATAGTGTCATACGATGGGCAATCATTTCCATAAACAACCGTCATCTCATCATGGATTTCCCAGGCAATTTTGACTTCAAATGCAGGAACTTGATCACACTACGAGCCTCAATTTTCTCCACCTTATATCTCAGTCACTTCTGGCACTCACTATAAAAAAAAAACAGGACTCAAATCACTGAAACTTCCAATATTCTGTCCCGAGGGATCAATGATGACACTGAAAAATGTTCATTACTCTAGCATAAAAACTACCGGGTGATAATTAAAACTTTACACCCCCCCCCCTCGTATGTGGAAAGACAGCCCACATTGTCAGGGTCTAATATCTGTAAATGTTAGCGAAGCTCCCTGCGTTCGAGCTTGCTCAGAATCTGGACACTCTCCCTTCGTTTTACCCCTTCCTCCCGAAGTTTCCAGAAGCTGAAGGTGTCTATACACTTAAAGGTCGAAATCCTCCGTTCTTTATAGACAATAACCACACAGGATACATTGTTTGATTTGGGTGCTACCTCAAAAGGTCGTTTACTAGGAGTTGCTATTTAATTGTGGTAAAATCTTGCAATGTTAAAGTAGGTGCCTTGTTATTGCATGCCCTTAGCTTTTCCTCAGCACAAACATACAAATCCGATTCCAGACCATGTTATGAAAAACTGTTGGCGTAGGATCGGTAGCAATCCTGCATTCTGCTCGTTTACCAAAAAGGTGATGGTAATTCAAACTACTTTCCAGTACGGAAAACGGAATGTCTTTTTCTTACCCATTTTCTTCTAAAATGCAACTAGGAGAATCCTCTTGTTGTATGTCAGCCGACTCTGCCAGTCAGCCGACTATTACTCTAGTCCGCAAATAATACAGAGAGTATTTTTAAACACCAGATTTGTTGAGGAACTTCTCGAAAACTACGAAGTGCCTGTGGCAACACTTTTTTTTTAGATAATATACACAAGAATGAATATGAACTATTGAGATTAATAAAATCAACAGTTAGTATTGCGCTTATCTCATTCTTACAATTTTGATTATATAAGAGTAATTTTAAAACACATTTTTT